>DWQX01005194.1:0-13460 GCA_018245475.1 Pharmacophagus antenor
AATATATATAAATAAATTAATTTTAAAGCTAATTAATTTTTGTTTTATTGACTTCATTCCTTTTATAATATCTCAGTAAAAAATCAATAAGATTTATCTAAACTTGTACAATATATTTTTTTTATTATTATTATTATTTTCATTAATTACAGTTAAAACCGCTCTCGATCTGATTCTTTTTCATGTAAAAAAGAAACTAGTTCGAAATCTATCCAGTCACTAGGGAGCTACAATGCCGTACACGGATACACATGACAAAATCATAACACCTCTCATTTTCGTTTTTGTGTTATTTATTAATAATACATTTTAACTTCTTATAATCAATTATTACATTCGAAAAATTGCTTAAGCTTTTATAAACTTTCACTAGAATTACAGACTTAATATCTCTTTTAACGAAAATATTAATGTTTGCCTTCATGAACCATTACTATGTAATAATTTAAATAAATCAAACTAAAATTCATTATCCTAATTTATATTTAAAAAAAAATCTATAAAACTGAAAAAAACATTCTTACACTAATGATTGGAGAATACGAAATTATGATTTAAAATCTGTTAATAATATTTAAAATTGTTCCTTTTGTTTCTAGTTTTCACTTATTGTCGTCTCAGTTTTTTTTTATGTACAATTGTTAACGAGCATGTATGTGCGTGTGGACGCTGCCTTAGATGAGGATACGCGGAGCGATGCTAGTGGGCAGCGAGGCGTAAGCCCCATAAAGCTAAGAGAGAGCGAGCCGCGCCGCTCCGTATACATTAATAAATTAATAATCATTATATGGAATTCCGCTAGCCAAGCGCATTTTTTACTTGAATACGCGAGTGAGAGTTTGGGCTAAGAATGTAAATTTCTTTTAGTCGTTAGTTACGATCAAATTAATTTTACGAAAATTAGTTAAATATGTTTTGGTATATGCAGAAAAAATTTATCGTTATGCTGTAATAAATTTTACTTTTTATAATAGTGCTATCTGTTGATGAATCGTGGAACGATTACCTTGCACATCGTACAGCAGGAGTATCTTTTTTTAATAATATGAATTAATTCTTAAAGATTTATTACAAATGTAATTTGTATTATAAATTTAAATCTAATGATATTTAAGTAGGAAACTAAAAAAAAGCCAGATCCGTGTAAATATTGTACGTGCGTTTTATAGGATATTTTTTGCAAATCACACAAGTATCTATTGTCCATAAGTGAATTTTCGGCACCAAAAGTGAAAGTTGCAAATGAGTACACAAAAGAGTAAAAGATTTCACAGTGACAGTTTTGATCTAAGATAAGAATACACATTATTTATATTAACGTCATTGGCAGCAAACATTTTAACAAAGCCCAATGCTTTTAATACTCAATAATGAAATAATTAATTAAATGAATGATATTTGATTGCTGAAAAGTAATTTGTTGCCCGGATGGCAATAACAACACTAAGCTAAATATGTGACCGAGATTTTAGGTTCTATTTTAGTACTATTACTACACTAAGTAATATACGAGTTTGTTGGGAATTTTCTCTATGTAACTTAAAAAATTCATTATAAAACAGTAATATTACTCGTATTACGGTAATTTGGACTTATTGCGCTATAACCCCACAAAATTTTGTTATAAAATACCTTCATAAAGCTGTTATTTGTTTAACATCTCAAGTTATTGCCATGATTCGGCATTAAAATATTCTCTTTCGAAATCTGTTTTTGCTGTATTAGGAATTTTTAAAGTACAAATGCATTCATTAGGTTTGATTATCTGCATGAGTTATTACATACAATAAGGGACTTTTGGAATAAATTACTTCGATTAAAGTGTGAAACGCACGAGCTTATCGTTAGATCAGTTGATTTGTCAAAATTACCAACAACGATTAATCAAACCACGCTATTTAATAATAGAGCTCGGATTAAAAGCGCGCTGTATGAATGCACTTTGAATTCTTTGTTTATCTTTTCAATTATTTCACTAGTTTTTCTAACTATTACTATTTACATATTGTTCTTATGTTAATTTTTAAAACAAGATAATTTTACTTTTGAAGTAAAAACGTCTTGTTAATGGTAACACACATCCATAATTAACAACTTTTTAACTAATTGTGGATATAGTCGAATGTAAATCGTTTACGGCGTTAAGTATAACAAATAACACAACTTACAATTAGCGGACATATAAAGACTGTACATAAGCACCTTTTGTTTCGCCGTTTAACATAAAAACCGCTAATTTTGAGCGGTGATTAAAGAGATACAAATCTAATCACTAAATTCAGTAATTACGTCTACATTATATGGGCACTAACTTCCGAGCAACGCGCCTCACTTCGATATGTTACACTTATTTCCGACGCAAAAATGGCTGTTAAGACTGCGTGAAAGACGCGCGTAACGAAACAGTGATCTAATTAGTTTTTATTTACGGTTAACCTACTTTTATAATATCTTTAATTACAATGTACGTAAAACATATTATTCCACTTCTTGACAAGTCACTAGAATACATTACTTTAATAAGATTGTTAGTTGAACGCTGTACAGTAAATATAACTCTGTACTGTACCGTAATCCTATCGGACGTCCGACTCCTCGCAATAAACGAATTTCTTCATTAAACAGCGTTTCGATTGATTTGTGTACATAGTGTAAAATTTATACGTAAAATTCACCGACACATCGGATCAAATTTCGTGCAATTCTCATACATCATAAATAATTGTAGTTAAGCAATATTTTCCTAATATTATTACGTTTATAGAATAAAAAATTTACACATTTCGACGTCTTATGTAATCTTTTTAACTTTTGACTCGTGTGTCAATCTGGAGATGACAGTACTAACAGCTGACATCCTTTTCTCTATGTTGGAAATTATTTTAAAAAAGTAACAAGATTACAAAAATATGATTTTTTTTCATTAAATGTAGTAAATATTGTATGTTAAATTCTGTCGCTGTAAATTACATTAATTCGTTTAGCTATTAAAATAATTTCAAATTGACACCCAACAGCTTTGAGAATAAATCGTGTGCAAGGGTTTGATGATAAAAACTATATTAACCTGGGATTTATTTATACGATAATTATATTTAATAACATTGCGTATACTGTTATTAGCACCGTTAATCATCAATGGTGTGTAAGAGCAATTTGCCGGAACCGTCGACGGTAATCAGGGCAGTGTTACTGTAACGCACCTCTTTTCCCTCTTCATCTGCCGTTAGAGTTTGCGCGTTACAGGTCTCCGCTCAACAGTTTGATGTGACTGTGACCTTTGGATACGGACTGGGATTCCCACCGTGGAGTGAAATAAGGGTCCCTTGCCCTTATATGTAAATTTTAAACAAAAACTTAAATTGTGCAAACAATTATTTACTTACTAACGCAAATAAAATTAAAGGTTTGAATAATTGTCTATTAGTTACGAATAATCTCCGAAATAAGTAGACCAATTTCAATCGGACTTTCGCAGGAAGATAGCTGTTGTTGATACATAGATTAAAATAAGCACATGTAATTTAAAAAAAAATCCGCAAATTTTGTGAGTTCCGAGTAAATAATTAAATTGTGAACAAAATCCGATTTGATGATCAGTTTCACTGGTAAGTTTTTAGATTTGTTAGAGGTATTTCACGTTTACAAAACCGCGACATTTGGTATGTCATTTTTAATTATTTCGTTTACAATTTCGCCAGTGAGAATCGGCTCTTCTATAAATATATATCTGCAAAATTTACAAAAGCACTCTGTCACACAAATGCGACATGGTTGCGACGATTGGCCAGTCTATAGCCGCGGTATGATTCCAGTACTTAGAAAAAGTAAGTCTGTTAGATACGAGACTCGGTGCAGTTACTGTTGTAAAAAAACAATTCGCATCCAACACCAACTGGTCCGGCACACTTGCTTACTTGAATCGAACATCGTTGATTGAATTAACTTTTTTTTATACATTTACTTTTGTAAGCTTTATTGGCTTATATGAAACTTTGTTTTGATATGGCTGGCTTTATTTTTTTACAGTACCATTTATTTAAAATAGGTAGAATTTTTTTATTTATTAAACCCACAAAAATGTTTTAACTTCATTATTAATAAAAAATAATAATACAGTTATAATAAAAATGTCCTTGAGATTATTTTTATTAGCGCTTTGTATAAATGCGGAAAAAGGGAACCCATCACCGCTACCGCATTGATAGATATTAACAATAAACAACATTAGTCCCGTCTGTAACCCGTAATAAACATTAATGACTTTTTAGGTATTAAATATAAATTTTGCTTCCATAACTTAAAGAAAAAACTGAAAATATTGTTTTAACACTTTACGAACTCAAACTTTGAAACTAATTCTAAATTATAAGTAATTTTAATCTTTGAACATGATTTTTAAAGTTAACTAGTCATATGTATATTAATAATATATATATATATGGCCTGAAATTTACGATAATAACTCCTATACACTACCATCACACTGTATATAAAACGTAAAAAGCTCGGAGAAGACTCTGCTAGCGACAATAGATAGCGCGCCCGTTGATGTCTTATGTACACATAAAATGTTCAATACATTGGTAAATTATTCTGTAGATGGATATTAGTAATCATTAAATTAGAGAAGACTGAATTTCATTATAATATTTAAGAGAGGTTTAAATATACTTGTAAAATGAAATTATAAAAAAAAAAAGAAAACAAAATGTATTTGCGCGTATTTTATAACTTCAAAGTTTTTGAACGTAAAACTCATTCTATTTTTATGTTACTTTTCCTAGTGCAGTTTTAATACGATTTCCAAAAGATTGTTAAAACCAAAACAACCCAAATACCAATTTTTCCGAACATAACCGTTAATCACTTACCGTATGAGAAATTTAAAGCGGGAAAACCACGGCTACCCCCACAAGTCCACAAAACACATGAATTGCAATTGAAAAAAAGTTTAGCACAACAGATTGGGGTTGCGCCACGCACGTGTCGCTAGGGAGGCTGCGCATTCACGACGTGCGATCAGAGCGGCGATCGCGTGAGACTGGAGCGCCGCCGCGTCTACTCAGCACCTGCCGCGCGGCCCCCGCGCCCAATGCCGCGCGGACGTTTATCGATATCGACACCAATAATATTTTTGACAAAGTTGAAATATTTCGATAATAATACAAAACATAATCGTCACCACTTACGATATCAGGTAAAGTATATTTCCCGGTTTAAACAAATTTGTCACATTTATCCGTGAAAAAAGCTCTTATTCCGATTCTTAGTTAGTTGTGCCATTGTGAAAAACATAACGCAACTACGGTACAACACCGTGTTTTTAAGGACAAGCATTTAAAACTTTGATATCGTAATAACATAACACTTCCAGGTTTACACAAAATGAACAGGTTATACCATAACGTAAACTTCTTATTGAAGAAATAATGTCCACGTAATATTGAACAAAAGATACTATTATTAAGTCATTTTAGCTGATTTTTTAAATTTTGTAAGTGACGATTTCGTAGGGCGCCACAAGTTTATGATTGATAAAGCATACTGCCCCATTACCATGGCTTTGTGTATTTTTAACGCTAAACAGTAATATACAAAAAGAAATATTTGGGAACTGCAATTAGTAACATTATTGAGGAAACGTGACTTAGCATCTAAAGTCATAAGGTGCCAAGTGTGATACTGTAGAAACATTCTAACCGGTGACACATTGTTACGGACAAACATATATCTTACTATTAGGTAAGGTTCTACGCTTCCCATAGCTTATTGCACTTTTTTAATGACAACGAACTAACAGAAGACCTCAATTCACAAATTATGTTAAGTGATAATGAGACTGTAGATAAGGAAGCGTGCTCACTCAGAATACTTTGGCTTTCACATATATGATTTTCAGAAAACAGCAACGTTATTATAGTAAAAGGTTCATTCCGAGAATGATAACAAACCAAACGGGTTCGAACATTCCTTCGAACTATCCAGACTCCAATACTTATGTTAGCTCTGAACAGGTCATGGGACCTCCGCGTCATAAGGCAACAGTAAACCGGCCAAGTAGACAATATTAAAGAAAAAAAAAATTGAAAAATCGTAAAACGAATGACAAGTTAAATATTAAGCGGTAATCATCGATAGCCGCAGTACTTGTATCGACTTTACTCACAACATAAGCATACATGGTCGTCAATGATCAAATTAATTACGGGTTTTGCTAGAGTACAACCTCTCGATGACAAAATTATATCCGTATTACACACAGATGCGTTTCTATATTTCTAGCTTTCTACGTCGCACACGAAAACATTCAACGGGCAAAAGCGCGTGCCGAATCGGAAACGTGATGTTTTCACCTGCGACTTGTGAATGAAGCGATCCATCGCCGGCACCTTTTGATACGTACACGGTGGACAATACAACTGACAATCGTACAAGGTGACAACGCTATTGAAAATGTTACCATAATTCCTACAACGCAAAGTACAAATTTAATTGTCGAGTTGGAGATAACTGATAACAACTAGGGTTGCTAAACAAGGTCTGTTCTCGATAACAAAGTAGGGCGAAGATACGTCAAAATGTCATATTTACTATTTTAGAGTGGATAACGAAAACAAGTTTGTATATTTACATTCATAGTTGATTATATTTTTAAAAAGAAACCCATGTCGCTTTATTTATTGCTACAATACTAAAAAAATCACAAAGTCAGGAGTTTTCTGTTTCCTTGTATCTGAAAAAGAAAAAATATATGTTATATATAAACTGGATCCACTGCTTGAATATTACACTTTTTATTACTTTTTTTAGTTTCAAAATTTCCTATGTACTAGAGGGTACCCCTTGACCCCCTTAGTTTTGAAAAAAACCACCCAATTGTAAATGCCAACACAATTTTAACCCCCCACTATTTATAAAATCATAGTATATATAAAAAATATATAACATTTATGATATTTTATTCATGTCACTAACTTTTTAAAATTTGACTTGGTAATGATTAATGACTAAGTTGTCTTATATATATGATTATGTTTTCCAAGGTGAGGCGCAGGCTCCTCAAGGAGGCAATTCTATCATATTAGGGGTGCAGTCAGCAACTTTATAAAAAAAATAGGTAATATAATTCATTGCATTTTATGGTTTTTATTTGTTTTGTCCCCAACATTGGATAAAAACTGGAAGGGTCGAGACATAGATCAATAGTTGGTCATAGAATTTTTTTTACTTAAAAGTGGGACCGAATAGGTTGTGAAATGCTATAACCATTGAGTTTTTTTTTCGTGTTTTTTATCATTAAATGTAATAAAAGCACTAAAGTGTGTATTATCAATAGTTATCATGTTGAGCAGTTTACAATTATGTATTACACTATTTTGAAAATTAAAAGAAAATTTGTAAGGAATTTCCCAAAACTTTACAAAACAATGTTGTAAGCCTGATATTTAACCCTTAACGAATGTGCGTACCTTTGGCATAATGACAGCTTGATCCACAGATTTGTAAGTAATTTAATATTTCAACTTCAAATGTCCAGAAAAACCAACTGGCAATTATTTCTGATATTTGTGTCCACAAATGAAGTCAAAAGAAACTTGCCTTCTGTAAAATGTTACACTGGCTGTCAAGAGTCATACCTTTTTTTTAATTTGCATAATGCCACTTATATGGCGGCATTCATTTGTTAAGGGTTAAAATCTTAGACATAAATGGGAATGTATTGTTCCTCTACCCCTATCTTTATGATGATTTTAAATCATACTGGTTTTGTAGATCAGATTAAATTTCATAATAGAAACTGTAATGTTATAAGTTTTTAATAAAATGTTAAGTGATTTATCGATAAATCAGATGTCAATAGCAATTTAATTACAACTTACTTGCAGGCTATGCATGTATAGAATACAGTTTGCCCTTCATCAGCCGAACGCAACTGCAATGTAGCATAAGACATCCTGTCATTTCCACATTTAGGACATCTCCTCTCAACTACTGGTCCCTCTGGATCATCTCTATTTAGCAGATTCTCTTGAGTCACAACCGATACAGCATTAAAATGTATTGTGTATTGGAACTTAAGATTGCTAAAATCTGAAACAATATTAATGAATCAGAAATTAACAACTGAGAAATAATTATTATTTTTAACAAAAGTAGATACAAGAACTTATAATTAATTTATTATTTTTAGCAGAATTATAGCTATTTTAGAAGCTTTATACCTAATGTCCTAGCACAATTTTGCCTAAAAATATGTAATATTTAATAGCCATGATTTAAAAATTAACAGCTTTCGCAATGAAGAGGGTTTACTTTTCTCATTGCACATTTACATTGATAGGTTTCTAGAACGTATGTTTTAATAAACCTGTATTTATGTTTGTTCAACTTACTCTCAGCATCGTAAATCGCTTTACAAGCGTAACATTTTACAGATCCGAATTCTTGAAGTAATGGCAATATAGAACCACACCTGGCGCAAAATGCTGTGCTGCTTGAAAACGGACCAGATTCAGTCATTTTATACAACTTACACAATCGTCAGAAGATAATATTTATCAGAATGAGCACTAGATTTTTGAAGTAAAGCACAGTTAGTTTTAGATATTATGGTTTGTCAATTTACGACATTGAAAGGGTTAAGGTTATAAATTGAAAGAAATATAATTCTCATATGGTAACAATCTATGCGACGATTAAAAACAACCTAGTCGTCTGACAGTTTTTAGTTTTTTTAATACAATTAGATGCAGGCAAAGATCAGACAACATGTAGCCTATTCCAAAGTCATGACAGGTTTCTACATAAATATTTTCTTAATGTTTTAATAGTTTTGTTTAAATGATTACGCTATTCAGAAATAAATTTTATTCTAATTGATCTGGTAGCAACCCAAAAAAATATGACTTTATTATGGTGTCCTTGAAGAATTGTATGATGATATTTTATATCATTCAACATTAGAACCATAGCATGTTATCATATGTATAAATGTATTAAGAATATTAAAGAAATTTAAACAAAAAATTGGTTTTAATTTCAATTAAAAACGGATGAAAAAGAAATCGTATTCTTTGGTGATATTTTTCTACTCTTTAATTTCCAAACTGGTTGTACTATAGTCAATAAATGTATACTCTGTACCACAATACCGCAAATAAACGCCTTTAGGATAACAATAATATTTTACAATACAAGTTAATTAACGATTATCATTTTTATGACTTGTATTAGTTTACTGGTTTTTAGACCTTGTTATTTCTGAACAAATTAGGTTAGTTCAAAATGTATGTTATTGTAAATGTATGTAAATGTATGTTATTATACTTTTCCCCAAGACAACCTTGTTCTACTTCAGATTCCAATTTCCTAATTAATAGATCTAATTACCAATTTTTTTTTATTAGGAATACGCTATAATAATTTACGGCATTTAATATTCACATCTCTCACTTAAGAAATACCGTAATGTAATATATATTAGAATAATACTTAAGCGGCAAAAATAATCTAAATGAAATTTTAGATTATGCATTGTTGTTTTGACGTTTCTTTATATTATTTCAGTTACCTAATGGATGAATCAATGGAGCTACAACAACCAGGATTTACTGATAATGTTGCTTCGTTATCATCGAGTCAACAAATGGACAATGAGCCAACACAAAGTAATGTTATGCCGACATCAACACCAGGAGGTCCACAATCAGGAAAACATGAAGAGTTCTCTGTTGAAAAGGTTTTAGATAGAAGAATTAAAAATGGAAAAGTGGAATACTTATTAAAATGGAAGGGTTATTCAAAGTATGAAAGACAAATTTTTAATTTACCAACACAAAAGATTAAAAAAGTTAACAATATAGTAATAATGTATTTTTATACATTTTTTAGGGATTTAAAAAACTAAATTAAATATGTTATTTATCTTTTTGCATTTGTTTTCAAATGAATTTGTAGAATAGAATAATCTAATTATATTAATAAAATAAATTATTAAAATCAGTGATAATAGACTTGAAAACAAAAGGTGATAATATATAAAAAAGTTATTATTTTGCATATGATGTTTAATTAATTATAAACACAACCAGTAAAGTTGTTTGTTATACATATAAAAATTTATTTAATTCTGAAAAAAAACTATTAATGTTTCAGTGAAGACAACACTTGGGAACCAGAGGACAACTTGGACTGTCCAGAGCTGATTTCTGCTTATGAAGAAGCAAGACTTAAAAGGGAGAGGGAAGCAGCACCTATTGTAGAACCTGTTGAAGAAGTCCCATCTACTCGGAAGAGATCACGAAGGGGAGATAAAAAAAAGAAAATTGAGGTAAAAATAATAACAATTTTATAATTTCTCATTGAATTTGTAATATACACAATCATGTTAACTCACTGTAAATTATAGTTTTTTGAATAATAAATTCAAGCATTAGACAAAAATGCACATTCTTTATAGGTGCACTTAGTAACAATGCAAATATTAAGTAAAAATTAGAACATAGGTCTAGAAGGCTACTAACTTTTCTAAGATTTCTACCTAATCCTTAAGCTAAAATATAGCATAAGGAAATGTAATATAGATAAAATAGTTACCAAAAAAGCTATACTTTATCACCATTGTTAAAATATTTACTTTTTCTATATATTGACATTATGATCATTTCATACATCCTCATCTCTTACACTTAAGATGTTTGTACAAAATGGATCATTCTAATATGAACCAAAATTACAGGAAGTAGATAAACCTAGAGGACTGAGCCGTGGTTTACCACCAGAAAAAATATTAGCTGGACAATTATTTCATGGCACACTATACTTCCTAGTGAAATGGTGAGTATACACCAGTATGAATTAAAAATGGTTTTGTATGAAAACATTGATTAAAAAATTTCTAAAACTTACTAGAATCTATCACTTTCCAATGTATAACTAATACATTAATACAACATCAGAGTCCATTCAACTTTAAATTACTCATAAATTAACCATTTCTGGATGAAGCTGGTTGAGTAAAAATATGGACGGTAAATGAGATATGAAGGGGAGAGCTCTTGCAGAGTGGATTTAATGTACAAGTTAAACATTTGAAAGTATTTGATGACATTGGCTAATGTTATAAATTAAAAAAAAATGCCAAATGAGCCTATTGATTATATGGCAGCACCAATATGCAGTTGTAAAAATAGCTTGAACAGCAATTTTCCAACTCTTCCTTGCAAAGGGTTTATACATTTTTATATAATAGATTTTCCTTACAGGCAAGGTAGTTTGGAGTTAGATGTTGTGCCGGGACATAGTTTGGGTGAGGCATTCCCTGACTTTGTCATAGAGTATTACAATCAATGTGTACCATTTAGTGTGAGGCATCCTGTTGGCAAAGTGGCAAGAACAGCCCCGCAGGTAATTTTTTTAAATTAAAATTTTTTGAGTGAATATTGTTTTGTTCCACTTTAAGGGACCTTTATATATATATATATTAGTGTGTGCGTGCATATGTGCGAGCGTGCGTGCGTGCGTGTGTGTACATATATATAATCCTCGACAGTAATGCGTTTTATCCTCAAGTGGCTAACACTTGATATAAATTGACACATCATGTTAGGTGGTAAAGCGTAATTGCCCAGAATACTCCTGGGTCTCACATGTATAACTGTCGGGAACACATGTTGTTACAACTGCATATTCACATTGAGGGTGGCAGCTAGCCAGGTGAGATCTATACAACCCTGCCACTATTCAAACTCCTCTACACCTTTAGCCTAGGAATCAAACCCGGTATCTTTGTGTTAGAGCAGTAAGTCTACACCACAGAGGCAGTCAAAAATGTATGGTTCGAATATATAATTTATGAGTTAAAGATACTACTTATCCAATTGCTTATCATAAGTAGCTAAGCAGGATTTAACTATAAAATTTATTGTTATAAAAACTTTTGTACTGACCTTTTGGTTGAGTTAATTTTTATTTTTATTCTGAACTTCTGACTGGTACATTTTGTATTTTGTAGCTTCCTGCACCTAGTACATCTACTGACACCCCAATGGATGTTCAAGAGAGTACAAGTCAAAGTGAAAGTTCAGTTGACACACCTGCCGGTATGTATATATAACATACGAATAATTTTTTATTAACTTTTTATTCACTAATTTCAAATACGAGATTCTATGAACGAAACTTTCAATTCAATGCAAATCTTTTTTTTTTCGCAATTCACTAATATTTGATCCGATTTTAATAACTATGGTAATGAAAAATATGTTTTAATACTTTTTTTTTAATTTCTTGTGAGGGAATACTATAAATAGATTATCTCGTCATTTATTATTAACAATGTACCAGATGCCTCTATTCAAAATATGTCTTGAAAATTTAGGGTAAGTTTTTTTATCAATCTTGGGATAACGTTAGACTGCCTTTTCACCTTATGTTAAGTTAGAATGAGGCTGTGAATGGTGAAGTGTGATCGCACAGAATACTTCTGGCTGTAACATTTATGACTGTGGGAACATAGCAATACTATAAACCGCGGTAGATTAACATTGATAGTGGTAGGTAGCCAAGTGGGATTAAACTTGAACTATAAATAGATTATATTATTTATTCTCTTCGCAGATACACCGTCGACGGCAGATATGTCTACGGAACCATCGGCTGAATTGGAGACACCTCCCCTCGAAGTTCCTGTCAACTGACAATCGTTTTACAGTACTGATAACAGCAATGACTGATTTAAATTACTACGAGCAGATGGTTGACGTGATGGAGGGTGATGCAACTGATATCAATGTGGTGTAACACCAAGATTTCAAAGTGGATTTTAATTTTCACTATTATGTTGGATGGTTTTGAACAATCGTTTTTACTTATTCATAATTACATATGTTAGTTCAAAACTCAACCATTACTGAGAAGAACAAAAAAAATTGACATAGTGTTTATGCTGGAGAGCACTTGGAATAAAAAAAAAATTGTAAATCGAGCGATTTACTTCCAAGCGATAGTAACATTAATAATTATGTACGCAGCTGTCGTACATATTTGCTTAAATTTTGGTCCCTCATATAGTTTATGCTTAACAGTAAGTTTAAATAGTGATTAAAAAGGCGCCGATGGGATTTTAAACACTTCGGTACGAGCGTCGACTATAGTCGACGGCCACAGGTGGACGCGCACGGCCGAGCGTCGACTTCAGTCGACAGCCAAGAACTCTTGCTTTATCTCTGCAATTGCAGTGTGTACGTTCACCGAATACGCTACTTCAAATTATTGCGTATCAGGATGATACTGTATGTATATTTATTCAACAGCAGTGCCGTCCTCTGCGCGAGGACGGCCCTCTTTTTATCTAAAGAAAAAATATCATAGTTGGTCAGGCTTCGAGGCGTGATCCACGGTCATTGTTCGGCACAGTTTATACGACTTTATTACCAAACCGTGCCAAATTACTTGCA
>DWQX01005195.1:0-13456 GCA_018245475.1 Pharmacophagus antenor
AGTAGAGCGCCTGCAGCGTCACAGGTGTCTTACAGACAGTATATATATATATATATATATATTTCGTAAATATTTTTTTTTCTACGGGGATACCAGGCAAACGAAAGGTTTGAATGTCTCCGTGGATAAAGGTTTACCTGTTGCTTTGTAACACAGCGGTTCCGGGTCCGATAGGTATAAGTTATGGAGTCTGAATTTGCGAATAGTACCTCCAAGTGTGAACACGCCGCCATGACAGTTTTGCCGAAATACAAAAAGTCATGCATGTAAGAATCAGTTTTATGAGCGAGCACTGAATCTGAATCTACGGCATTATTATCACTTGACATCACGTGCCAATGAAATTGAAGTGTTATTCAATTATTTATAGAGTATACTTTCGACTCACGTTACGGTAAAAGATGATTCATTGCGTTTATAAACCGTAGAAACTCCAGAGTAGAGTAGCGGTATACTTCTGTGGTAAACATTACAAATCATTATATAGACCAGTTTCCTTTTCACGATTCCACTGTAAATGAAAAGAAAACGTATTCCCATTCAGAAGTTAGTAGAAAATGTATAATTCAAGATTGCGAAGATCGCATTCCGTCGCACGCCGAAAATCGCTTATGATTGCTAATAAGTTGGATCAAATACTTTTCCAAGAGTTACAAAGATCGCTTAGTAAAAATCAAAGTACAGAATCAAGGATGTTAAGACTAAAAATTACTTTTTTTAATAATGCTATCTTACTGGTCTACGTTAGTGAACGACATTTATCTGAATGAAACAACTCTTCTTTTCCTTCTGTCTTCATAATGCCATTTGGGCATTAAGTTCGTGCTTTGGCAACTTTATGTAGATTAATTATTTAGTAATTGAATAAACAATAAATAAATACGAATTAATTTAGACAAGAGCCTTCTTCATATTCTTCAATATAACTTAGGTGCCGAAGTAGTACGGAACCCTTTTTTATTTGATGCATTGAAGCAGGATGTAGGTGGTATTGGCGACATGTTAATTGACCCGGACTTCCGGCTGTCATGGATAATTAGCATTATATTGAATCGTGAATACAGGAAACTCGTTTTAGGTACAGAGATTGGGAATCGACGCAAATTATGTATAGATAACATTCAATAGTAGTATTTGTTATTTCGTCTGTTTATTATTTTGTTGAATGAAGTAATAGAATTGGATAATGGTAGAATTTTACAAAACCCCCTGGGTCGTTATCACTATTACAGTCAATCTGCCGCTATAACAGCATTGCTGTGTTTCGGCAGTCATGCATGTGAGAGCCAGATGTATTCTGGGCGAACTCGCTTCATCATCTACGGCCTAATTGTCTCTTAACATCTTGTGATATGGAGCTGAAGTGTCAGCTCAATACCAATAGGAAATCCTCTAAGAATATAATGATGAAAATAATCTGCTTTTAATCTCGCCCAACAGGAGGCCGTCGGGGCCAAAAAGTTCTCGAATGGCGGCCGCGTGCCGGCAAGCGCAGAGTGGGCAGACCTCCCGCAAGATGGACCGACGACTTGAACAAAGTCGCTGGGACAGGCTGGACGAGAAAAGCGCAGAGCCGTTCGTCGTGGCGATCCTGGGGGAGGCCTTTGTTCTGCAGTGGACGTGTTTCGGTTGATATGATGATGAATCTCATCCAAAATTAATATCAATAAAATCGTGAACAAAAAACCGTTATAATATAAAGTATTTTGAATTGCGAGAAATGTTTTGGGTTTAACGAGAGATAATTTTTTAGTCATCTGTTAATTTTGGATTTTTTTTGTACCTGTTCCCATTGTTTTAATCTACTTTTTAGATAAACGAAGTGTCAGGGTAGCGGTTTAATTCCATTACGACCTCGGCCAAATATCCGGACGTTTAGTTTTGCATTTACAGTGAATAGACATATGTAGATATATAGATGAAAATATGTAACATATTATATTTTAATATTTCTACACCTTCCGTTACTATACCACCGATGAAAATAAAATTAATAGGTTTTACTGGAATTTTAAAATATACTTAAATATTCTCATTAGTCAATTAAAAATCGTCCCTGAAGAGGTTGAATTAATTTAATATATAGTGATAATTTAATACATAGTGTGCGAAACAATATTCATTTTAAACAATAGCAGTTTGCACAGTGGGTATACGGTTAACCGGATAATATGATAAGTGAAACGAACGGTTATGTTAGAACTTGCCCGGTTTAAAGCTTAATCGCGGCCCGCGATCGCGTCGGCGCGCACGGCTAACCGGAAAATCAAACTGTAATAATCTCGCTTAACCGCCTAGCTTTTGTTTTAACTCGAACAAAGAAGAAACTAACAGATGTATAATGGATTAATTCGAGAAATATTTCGAAACACGTAAACGTTTCGAATGTAAAGCGACATATATAATAGAATCGGTAGTTTTTTAACACGCACCTGAAAGAAGTGTTGTAAATTTAACGCTTCTTTTTTTCGTGAAGAAATCTTACATCGTATACTCCTCCGGTGCGGGGGCAGCAGAAGAGTTATGCTACAACCCCACGGTATCCATTTTCTTCGCCTTCAGTCGAAACTACGAGAACGCTTTCGTACACTGCCGTAGAATAAACAAGCCTGTGTGAGTTAAGACAACACTTGACGTAAATTTCATACGACTAGGTAGTGGATAGACAAGCGTTCTAGCCCAGAATATTTTGACTCATATGTAAGACTACATATACATATACACGCTGTTGTGGCGGTAGCACCACATAAAAAGCTTAAAACTAGCCAGGTGATTCCTACAAAACCTGTCATCACCCAGTCTCCATTTCTCACGTGACGCCGGGATCGAAACCGCAACTGGCGTCTTATAAAGCAAAAGCTTAACCACTGCGCCACGTTGGCACGTCAAAAATATTATTTTCGTCACGACTATGAGATTCGATGTAAGAAAAATAACATTTGTAACATGTAAAGGCCGTAGTCTAGGGAAACGGAAGACAATAAACAATACGTTTTTCACATATGAAATTCCTTTTAGTCACTTCACGAGCGAAGTTCCACCGTCGCCTCCGGAATTTTTCCGTTTGAATTAGATATATATCTACCAACATGTGTTTCCTTACAATGAAAAACGAAACTCGCCCGCGTATACATATTTCTGAACAATACTTTCCTTGTGAAATATTCCTTTATATCTTGAACTAGGAATATAACTATCTTTATATTTATTTAAGGGAACAAACTTAATAGCATCTTGATTATAAACATGATAGAAAAATTTAACGGACTGCCTCCGTGGCGCGATTGTTTACCCACTTGCGTAAACGGAGATAATCAAAAAAAAAAAAATTACGTAACTGCAAACAATAAAGTTTAATGAAGACCTTACAGGCTCGTCGCAAAACTAATTTGTAATCAATTAAAACGAATTCAAATTTATTTTGTTCGTTGATATTAAAAAATAGAATTTGTTCTCAATAGATGTCAAACTAAATAATTGAAAGAAAATATCGAATAAACTATTTAATAAATGAACAAAGTTGAAATATTCAATTAATGTTATAGTAAAAATATGCTTACACATGTACACGTATCTTTAGTTGAAACAATACATTAATATAATGTTGCGTTTTTATTTTATTTTACTTTCTGCGATGTAATACTTTTTATTCTTCCGTAATATTACCCGTTATTTCAAGTTTTAACAGATGTAGCTGTTTATCTTACCCGGTTAATATGCTAATGTGTTTAGTTGGAGAACGGTACAACCGTTCCGCAAATAAACTGAAAGTAAAAAAAAAAGATGGTCTGTTCGTTACTGATGAATATATTAAATGTATATCAATAATTTTTATAATTATTCCAACAGTGTAGTTGATGAAAATAATTATAAAAATTAAGTGATTTCAAATCAGTTTAACATTGCCTAATTTTATCTTTGAATAACTTAGCTTGTTAATCAATGTTGTGAAATTTTACTTAACTAATTAAGTTAGTTGTTAGTTCGGCGGTTAGAAATGTTGAAGAGGGTGCCCGAGAGAGGTTTTCATGGAAGTTATTGTACCGGTGTACAATGTTCTTATGAACTTAAATCCGTCCCGCTGAGAGGGAATTGGTATCCGAGTTTCTGAAACTTCACTGATCTGTAAGACCAATTGGTCATCAGAATTAATTTTACTTCTAGACATACATGGCACTTGCCAAGGCACTTTAGTACATTTTACATTTTTAAAAGAGCGCCTTTCAAAATCGATAAATTATAAAAATTTTAAATTCATAGTAACAAATAGTCTTAATTATAGAAAACTTGGGGTAATTGTGTCATTATTTTTGAGTTGGGCTCTAGAAATGTTATTTAGGGTTATAGTTCCAAAGTGAAAAAAATAAATGAACAAAAATAATGAAAATTAACCACAATAACCGAAAAATGGTTACAGTTTTACCAATTTTCTAGGTTTTTCTTAAATGCCCGTTAATTCTTCATTAAATCTACATGGGATAGATATTTTTCTTATGATTTTTCTGATGAATTTTTTTCTGAATTTTCTCATGATGGTTACAATCAATCCTGTCACCCCGTTTTGGCTTGACGTTGAGTTCTGGGACATCCTGTATATACTTCAATTAGTTGGATGTAATTATATTTTTAAAGATAGAATTATGAAAGCTTTGAACGCCCTAGCTGTTTAATCTATGTGGTATTTTTTTTATTTAATATTATCTTTCTCCGGTATATGTACAGATTTTGGAGATCAACAACATACAGAATAAAGTTTCATAAAAAAATTTTCACTTTTCTTCTCTTTCCCATCTTAGGGGAGAAATTTAAAAATAAAACTCGTCTCAGATGTCCAGTAGTTTAGGGCGTGCGTTGATATGGGTCATTTAGTGAATTACATAAGACATTGAGTTTTATAAGTATAATTTTTTTTTATCGAATAACAAAATACTTACACGTGTTAGTAAGTGACAATTGGGTAAATGGTGAGGTGTTGTCACCCGAAAAACTCGGGCTCTGTGCGTGACTGTTGGAACACAGCTATTATGGCGGCATAGCACTGGGGTAGCTAGTCCAGTATGATGAAACGCTACCATGGTCCAGCCGGCACTTTAAAAAAATTACTGTGCCACGGAGAAAAACATGAAAAGTTTACTTTATGTCCTCTCTCTCGCGTCTGGGATTAGAGGCTTTCTATTTAACACAAAATAAAAAAGAAAAAGTCCCACAACATTTACAAACAAGACATTTCATTATAAATATATACTTAAAACGTTTTCAATGTATAGCAGTTAAAACTATAATTATAGTAATGTTAAAGCACTGGGAACAATTCAACGGAGGAATGCCGCTGATACAGTACTTACATAAAACAATCGTCCGTATTCAATGAAGCCCTCAAGTTTAATTGTTTCGCCCATTGTTCGAGAATGGCAAACTTTTCGTATACGAAAGATTTCCCACTAAAAGTTATAATTATGTTTACTGGCGTGTAAACATCTGAGCTGTTATTGTTGCTTTTAAGTTTTACGTTCACACAAAGGGTAGGACCACGATACAGATTTTCCTTAATCCCCTTAAGTTGGACTTTGTTTTTTTACTGTCTACGTGGCGCGATAGTTCAACGTTTGTTTTGGATCTTGACTTCTGTTCTCGCGCCACTTAAGTTTGTATGGTGGTAGGGTTTTTTTGGATCCGCCTGGCTAGCTACAATCCCCAATGGCAATCAACATTTACAACCTTGATGTCGGATAACCTTATAAAGGTTTAGATCATTGTCGAAAGAAAAAACCGCATTGTAGGGCGTTCCTAAAGGACAAATCCAAATTTTCAAATACGCATCTACTTAACGTCATTTTCATCATCTTCGTTAAGATATTATTTTATTAAGTAAATAGATGCATTAGACGACTTCAGCATTTAGTTATTATTGTTAGGACATTACAATACGAAAAAAGGCACATTTTTTTTTACAATTTTCAAGCTATTAGAATTTTTGACTGCCTCCTGGGCACAGTGGTTTACCTAATTGCTTTGTATCGCGGAGGTTCCGAGTTCGATTACAAGGTCATAAGGGTTGTGGAGTCTGGATGGTGGTAGGCATTTTCAAATTCGCCTGGCTGTGTTTCAGCAGTCATATATGTGAGAGAGCAAGTTGTATTCTGAGCGAAAACGCATTACCATCTACGGCCTCGCTGTCATTTAAAATCAGGTGAAATCGAGGGCAAGTATTAACCTATATCCGTTAAAAAAAAAGATTATACACAGAAAAGTAATCAACAATTTATTGAAGTACATTGCATAGACAATTGGTTATTTTTTTTTTCTATATCTAAATAATTCATGAAGTGACAAAAAAATTTTTGTATGTAACTAAGAAGAATTTAAGTGGTTAATTTTAGTTTGAATCGTTACTCTAGTAGGACAAGCCGGGCTTTTCGGCTTGTTTGTTAATACAGCCTCCGCTCAGGTGAACGATATTTCTTAGCTTACGACTCTCATAAATTACTCGACAATAAACAGCCTGCGAAGCCTAAAGTAAATTATTAATAACAACAGCTTCATTCTATATGTTAGTATAAAAATTCAATTTTACAAGTACCGAAAATTCTGAATAAACCACGAGACGAGGTGAAAAGTGGTTTTATGACACAAAAATAATTTTTAAAAGAACCATGGTAGTAAAAAACATCTTAAATAAGTAAAACACGAAAAGAGGTCTTAATGCTCATTTAATTTTATTTCATTTAACATTCTTCACTAGGCACAAATAAAAATAAAACATTTGAAAATTATATTGACATAAATAATTTAAAATAATTACGATTCGTTCTTTAAGTAGTCTCTTAACATCAAAGCATTCATGATAAAATCTATTTTAACCTATAAAAGAATTACACAATAGAAAATAAAGAGAAAAAATTAAAAACTAAATCGAACATCAAAACATTACGTGGAATAAAATTTAATATTTATGTAGCATGGGATATACTTTTTTTTTAATTATCACGTATTTACTTATGAATCAAATAGCTTAATTGTTATTTATGTATTAAATATAACAAACATCTCCAATGTGTCTCACAAAATAAAAATTAAATAAAAATCAGCCAGCTACTATACACGCTTAACACTCCTCTTTTTGGTAGGTGGTTAATAAAACAAAAGCCATTTATGTTATACGGTATTCAATGACATACATCATCATTACGTTAATAAAATGACGTATAAAGCAGACATCAATCATATGATTTCGAAACGGAAATGGCGTTTGAGATGGAGATAGGGTTGCCACTTTCGTATTTATAAGTTAAGTAAGAAATTTACAATTTTTATACGTCGACAATGAGGTCAATTTTTATCGACTTCACACGATTGAAGAAGCGTGATCTACCAGAAGTTTACTGGTGGAAAAGGCTTTGCCATCTGTGGCCTCATTGTCACAAAACATGTGAAACTCAAGATTTTCTATATATAGCAATAAAATCCAAAGTCCTGACTATTTCACTTACTGACCTATACATCTATGCACAGCCTAAACCGCTGGTCTTAGATACATGAAACTTGGATGGTATTCACTAATGGTTTTTGTAATTTCAGAATTTATTCAATTCAAAATATTATCACGCCCACAGATGAGGATTAAAAAGACAGCTAGATGTTTCATATAAAAATATGAACTGGAAATAAACTCGAATAACAATAGGCGATGGTAATGTAAAAACAATATATCGCTAAAATATAACTCGCGTATGTCCCGTGCAATGTTCCGTGAAGTTTCAAAGAGTGAACTGTTAAAAACAATAAGAACTCCCTGCAAACTTGTTACGAACGCTGCAGCTTGCGCGGGACACTTTATAAACTGTCGGATAGATGTGACAAGATGGAAGCGTACCGTCCTGTACTGTTATTTATTATAGACGTAACCTATGTTGTCTATGTAACACTTAAGTCTTAACGGCTATAACATGTTTCATAATATTTAAATTAATTACTGACGTATTTTGTATTATAGACGTAACTTATGTATTGTGTAACACTTAAGTTTCAATGACAAGATTATTTATTATCGAATATTTAAAATTTCAACAAAATATTGTTTGTTACAGACCTAACTTATGTTGTGTGTAAAACTTAAAAGTTCGAACGATGAGATTATTTATTAGTAGACGAAATAATAATTTGTGTGTATAAAAGTTTTCCGAACTAGGTCTTAATTCCCTCATTATTGTACGAATAAGACAATTCTCTATTAGGATTACTATGTATTTCCTAAGTATTCTTTTTTTTTATTATTTCAACATAGTCTTTTTCATATTAAAAGATTTCATATAAACCTCTATGCGCCTTGGAACATAGTGGAAAAATCCAACATAAACGGAAATAAAAACTTGAAAACGCAATATGAAACTTTTCCAATAAATGTACCAGAAAGCTTTTAAGCCTTAATCGAAAGCTGCAGGCGCGCCACGTCCTTTTACGAGTTAAATCAAAAATTACCAACAAGTACTTCAACTTATATTGGAACGTTTTAAAAAAAATATATAGTTTGTCTCGAGTTGTTAGTTCGTATTTAATTTATTTCTAAGGTATTTGCTTAAGAAGAAGTTGACGTTACGATTTGTCTTCATAACAATGTTGTCATTTTTTAGGTCTACTGTATGCATATGCATCAATATCTACAGTTTTATTCACTACGTAAATCGTGCTTTAACTTATAGAACTGTCGCATTTATTTTTATATCGGTTAGGGGCTAATACTTGGCCTGGAGTTCTCCTAATGTTCAGACAATGAGGCCGTTAATGGTAAAACATGTTCACTCAGTATACTCTTCTCATAGCTCTCGCATGTATGACAGCTGGAACACAGCAATGCTGTTATGGCGGAAGATTGAGATAGAGCGTGACAGTAAGCGGGCAGATACACAAAAACCGTACCAGCAACCTGAATTCACCACTCATATGGTTCGAGAATCGATCCCGAGACTTTTGTTTTACACGGCAAGCGGTAAATCATTATGCCACTGAAATTACAGTGTAATGATAAACATTTTCTTTTTGTCTTTCATCTTTCTCGTTTTATCACTATTCCAAATTTACCTAAAACTTTTTGTTAAATAAAGAATTTTGCACGGCATAGCTTGCCTAAATCCCAAGCGGCTTTTGCCAATAAATTTGAGATTGGAGTTCATTTAGGTCCGCTACACGGCGAGGTTCCCATTGAGGATATTTGAGAATTTTCTATTTTCTAACCTGCGATAAAAAGTTTAAATTATTTTAACTTTATTTATGTTTCATATATGTACACCTTTGAGTTTTTGGTCGGCTATTGATAGTCATTTTTTTTTGATAGAGCATTACTAACGTGGAATCAAATGCACTAATTTCTTTCTTTCTTTTATTATCTTCAAATTGGTTCCATGAAAATCTACGTACCAAACATAAGTAGAGAACAAAATAAGTAAATATAAAACTGAAAAATAACAACCCTGTGGTGGAAACAATGAGAAAATAGAAAACATTAAATTTGCATTTTTTCGTAATTTGCGTTCAAACTATAAATTAGCGGTTGGGTTTTCACGGTGTGAAGAATTATTAATTTACTCCCCACAATCGGGGTGAGGGCGGTGCTAATATTTTAACATACGAGTGTACCGGAGCGACATCGTATTTCAACAAATTATAATCTTGGCGATAAATTATTAACGCAGAATAAACATTGCGGTATATCCTCCGACGACACATCGCACTGGGATGACATCAATCATCGCTTAATGCCGCGAATATTTCAAGGAGGCTTTGTTGGAAAGAGAGGGATGCTTACGACACATATTGAATCAATATCCATAGTAATGCCAACTTACAGCTACCTTACATTATATTCCCACATTTACAGAACACGTCGATAATGGTATGGTTTAAAGATTTGAAATTAGAATGAATACAGAATATTTGAGATAGTCGTTATTTAAAAAAAAACGAATCGATGTAATTGTGGTATTAGACGGTCACCTAGTGGTGAGTTATATATCCGCCGATAAAAAGACTATAGAATAACGTGGTTTACTGCTTGCTTTGTAACACATGGGTTTTGGATACGAATCCACTGCCACGTGAATGTCACAGTCCGGATTGTGATATTGTTTTTACGAAGCAACCTGGTCAAAAGTATTCTGGGTGAAAAAGTTTAACCGGTTTTACCGATTTACGGACACATTTTTATGGTTTTCTTTTCGACTTTGTATTAATTTTAGGCATTATTGTACTTTATTTTGCGATAAAATGTATAGAACAATGTCGCCAGAGACTGCAAAAATATTAAAAAGTCACTCGCATATCAGTGTACAAGACTTTATCTAGGGTTGGTCCGTCAAAATGACACGTCCGGTAAATCTAGTGTTATTAATATCACGTGAGATTAAGTTCGAGTGTTAGCTCTTTGCTGATAAAAACTTAGTATTCTGTTTTCTATGACACTTTATATACATATTCACAATCATTATTGACATTTTCACGTCGTAATAGACGTCCACTGATGAATGAAAACCTCCCACCGATCTCCGAAGATCACACTGATAAGCACTGTGCACATTGAACGTTACTTATAGTTGCATTATTGGTCTATAAAAATATTTCTTGGTTTTTTTTTGTTATCTTTGTGATGTGTACGTATGCAGTAAGTAGTATGTTTTTTTTTCAAATTAGACCCTTAAAAGGGGGAAATCCCTTTCCAAATTCATAAAACGGGGAAATCCCATTTCAAAATGAATAAAGTTTTCATTGGCATTTGAATACTCCTGTGTGAATTTTCGTTCGTTGAGACGATAGACTAGGAAATTACTGTGTATAGTGGAGGGGAACAATTGTAATTGATAGATATGTAATATGCGAACGACTACGTAGTCTAATATGAAACGTAACGTGCGACATATTATCACACCGTGCGACATTAATCACGAATGGTAACTCTACCTACGGCACTCCCGCCGGGTTCTGCTTCGAGGCCGCTCCTTATACGTCTATTGCTCCATTGTTAGAACACTTGAGTGATGGCAGCAATTGCTCATCTGAATGGGCACAGTTGCTTTTGTTTACGGGCGTGTACAACAGCGAGCGGGAATTGATATTTTGTTTAAATATTTTATTCCATCAAACATAATATAAATTCGATTATTCGAGTAAAAATAATTTAACAATGTTATAAATGACTTTAAAATTGACCGAAATAAAAAGACAAATTTTAATATTATTACAGATTAAAATGTGGGCAATATATAAATAATTAGTACGCTTTTTTTTCATATTTTTTATATCTCGTTTAATTTATTATTTGCCCGTTAGAATTATTTATCCGATATTCATTTTCCACGCGTGTATTCAGTTTCACGTCCGCTTTGCTATAACGATAATACTCACGCTTGTCTTTTTTTGTTCTCTTATTATTTATTTTTTTATTTTCTGTTGAATTTCATAAATCCCTTCGATGTTTCTTTTATCGCTCTTAAGTGGATTGCGGATTCTTGGTATGAGTGCTTTCATAACAATGCGTCGCCAACAAAAGGGAAAAATAGCATTTCACGTAATGTCGCGACGGAGTTATTTTTTTTAGTTTTCATTTTAACGTATACCGGCGGATGTGATTTGATTGATTACCTTGTATTGTCCTGTTTCCGCGAGCCTGTTTAAGTGGGCGTTTTAATTTCGCAGTGTTGTGTACCACCTACACGGATTGCACATTTGTTGTAATTTATTGGATACGTATTTAGTTACTGCACATTTTAGTTTATTTTCGCTCGTATTAATTTCTCATCGGTAAAGTCAACTGGTGGATAATTGTGTTATTAAGAAACTGGCTTTATTACGTCTTCTTGGTTAAGAGATAAATTACATTTTAATCCTTATTATGTTTGTCTGACAACACGATATGTCGCACATTGCAATGACATAACTTTGTTACATATAATAATATATTATCGACCAGTGACGAAAAAGAAATTCTCTCACCTTATTCTGTTTTTCTCGATAAAGTTTTTACCGTAAGGGTTTTTATTCATATATAAATGAATACGTATAGTTAAAGAACTGAATAATCGTTTGAAATTTTGTCTCTGAATAGGCATCAGCTACAAAAGCCTAAAACTCGGCTACCGGTCCATAAAGTGCTAAGTGATAATGAAGCCGATGTGGTGAAACATGTAGAATGTTCTAGCTCATAGATGGGGACACTTAGAACGCAGCAATAATGTGGCGTCAAATTGACTATACGAGGGTGGTGCTAAGAAAGCGAATTTTATCAAAATCTGCAGCAGTTCAAAGTTATTCCACTATCGAATAGAAGAGATACTGCAATAGTATTTAAAATAATTTTGATTAGCAACATTATTAGTCCAATACGTGCTTGCAAACAACAACAATCATGTCGATAAAGTGTTAATTATTTTGCAGGGAACAGTGTTTAATTGTATTATTATCAGCTTGCGGCAGTCTACTGCTGGACATAAGTTTCTCCCAAGAAATGCTACCCAGCTCTAAAGCCTTGCGCAGACTGGCGCTCCATCCGGTCAGGGGCTCCATTCTAAAACACGCCCACTCTATCGGTACTCACTTCTACGTGACCAGCCCATTGTCACTTCAGTTTGCATAATAGTAATGGTATATCGGTGACCTTGCTTCTCTGGCGGATTACCTTATTTCGAGGTTCATTTACCAGAGAAGCTCCTAAGAAGTTATGTAGTTGTACCGCTTTGACAATGTCCATATTTTAGTGTAGTAGGTGTACGCAAGTAACAAGCATTGGTCGAAGACTTTCGTCTTCAGGCTTTGAGAAATGGGCGATGAAAACATTCTATGGAAGTTTAATTGTGTAAATCAATAGATCTTTCACAACGTTATGTATTGACGTTGTCTGTAGTGAGAGTGGTAAAGCGTTTAATTCAAAGACTTCGGATGAATTAACTATCTGCCAAAATATTTCAACTTTAAAGGCTCATTTAAATGTCACGAAAGCCTAAATTTAGGGAGTCAGTTCTAATGTATACTAAGTCTGAAATTTCGAACATGTTAGTGGCATAGAGCCAGATATCTTGGGGATAGGTTTAACCTATGTGCGTATTATATTCTTTATCATATAGTTCGATCGTCTAACTTATTTTTTGACTGCCTTTGTGCGGTTTTATTCCGGGCTACAGGTGTAGAAGAGTCTGGACGTGGTAGAGTTGGTTCACTATCACCATCAAAGCCAATCTCCTGTCATAACAACATTGCTCAACTGCGATCAAAACCAAAAATATCGGTCCATATTGTTTAAAGACAGCGTAGAGATCCTTGAGCAAGGCTTATGTCTAGAAGTAGTTGTGTATCGGCTGATGACGATAATTATGCCATATATGTTTACTGTCAGTTACACTGCCGGCCAAAAGTTTGAGACCACCTTGAAAAAGTTACAATATTGAATAAAACTCCAAAAGTTAGTGCTCTA
>DWQX01005196.1:0-13453 GCA_018245475.1 Pharmacophagus antenor
TTGTTTGTAAATATGTATATTTAATCTAGTCAATCGTAAAATGTATAATACTTCTAATCAGTCAGTCTTAGAGTGTATAATTCTCTAGTCAATAATCTTAAGATATAGTATAACCTAATAAAATTGTAAATAATATTGTATATTCTAGTCAAAAATTTAAAAATATAATATAACCTAATTATACCTTATCTTGCTGTTACCGTTTTTTTTATTGCATAATGATGTATTCTTCCAAATATAGTTAAAAAAATATAAATAATACACTATTAAATTATAATGATTTCTTATATTAGCGAATATTTAAACATTAAATAAAACTAATTATGAACAGGTGCAAATCAATGTTTTGATTTTCCCATAGCCACAGTTCTTTTTTTTTTTTTTAATTTCTAGTGCTGTACTTTGAGGAGTACTTTTTCTAATATAAAATGAATCATAAAAAATTCAAAACATTTCATTCGTAATTAAGAACTTTAAATCCACATTCCTATTTTCCAACTCTTTCAAAGCATTGGAATCACGGATTTATTTGAAATTCTGTAAGATAACAGATATGGTTTTTCTGTTGATGAAGATATACCTTTATAGGGACTACTAGGAATTATTATTTTTTACACATTTGCAATTTAAGATGCAATTCATAAAATAATAATGTTATTTATATTACTTAATTCAATTCAGAAATAACGCTCAACACATCACCTTTATCAGTGCAAATATATAAGACGACTTCGCAACGCAACAAGTTACAATCATTTAGATCGTTGCTCTGAATGTATCATAAATTAAAACAAAATGAAATTGATATCTACTTTCATTATATTTCTAATTTCATGTGTTGTGATAGAGCGAGTGAATTCGTTAAATATTTTAGGAGTGTTACCGTTTGAAGGCAAGAGTCATTTTTTCGTGTTTGAAAGTTTTTTAAAAGAGTTAGCAGTACGTGGGCACAACGTGACCGTGATATCGTATTTTCCACAGAAAATAAATTTAAAAAATTATCATGACATTAGTCTCGCTAGAAAAGCGAAGATTATTGAAAACATGATCCCTATAGAGAAATCATACTGGAATATACTCATGATGGGATTTTTCCTCGTGGGAACGGCCACCGACAATTGCAAGGTTATGTTATCAGATGAAAAAGTGCAAGATCTGTGGAAAACGAATCAAAAGTTTGATGTGGTCGTGACAGAGCAATTTAATGGTGATTGCTCTTTGGGATTGGCTCATGTCCTAAAAGCCCCGGTGGTTGGTCTCACATCGCATGCATTAATGCCGTGGCATTTTAGCAGATTCGGTGTGCCTTTCAATCCGTCCTATGTTCCGCAAATGTCTTTAGGTGGTGGAACTAAACCATCATTGTATCAACGAGTGGAGGGAATCGTTATCAATACATATTTTTGTATGCTATATAAATTTTACGGCCAGAGAATAGATCAAAACACACTAGCGCAATATTTTGACAACATCCCCCCTCTAGAAGAGTTGGGAAGAAATATTAAATTTTTACTTCTTTATACTTATTTTATTCATTTCGGGTCTAAAATCTTACCACAAAATGTTATAGAAGTAGGTGGATATCACGTTACAAGTAAAAAAACACTGCCTGATGTAAGGAAATTAATAATTAACTTAATTATTATACCTCTATTTAAATTTAAATTATGCAAATATCACCAGACAAACGAGCAATTGTTTATGTTTTATTATGTGATAAAAACTACTTTTCTTAGTTCAAGTAATTAAAGAATTTACCATATTCATTGTAATACCATTTTATCAAATCAAAAACAAAATCATGAGTAAGTAAAATACGTACTCATCATTCTGTTTTTATTATGCTAAAAATTATTAAGTCGCTATAGCTCAATTCGAAAAGGAAATTATGGTCTGAAGGCTAGTGCCTGGTAACAAAATAAATGCTGACGTGCTACCCAGCTAAACGGACTCAGTAGAAGCTATTCTATTTCATTTATATGTAATAACATAGTTTCAAATAAAAAATTCCAACAAGCTATAACCATTATCAATAAAAAGTTCTCAGCAAATATCATTTATTATTAAATAAATACCTGTAAATTTCTTTTTTCATTCAAAGGACTTACGGAAGTTTATTGAAGAATCTAATCACGGAATTATTTATATAAGTTTTGGATCATTGCTTAAAGATAGCACGTTACCCAAAAATAAACTTGAAAATATCATAAGTGTGCTGTCGGAACTTCCGCAACGAATCATTTGGAAATGGGAAGAACAGACTTTACCGGGAAACCCAAAAAATATATATCTTTCTAAATGGCTACCGCAAAACGACATCCTGGGTAACTAAATATTTTAATTAATTCAGTATATCTATTAAATAAATACTAACTCATATTTTCTAGGTCATCCAAATGTATTGGCATTTTTTTCACATTGCGGTGTACTAGGATCTTCAGAAGCTATATATCATGGTGTACCTATTTTGGGGATGCCTATTTATGGTGATCAACCAAGTAATGGTGCAGCTATTGAGGAGGGCGGATTTGGAGTTCAGATTGAATTAGTGGAATTATCTAAGGAAAACCTATTAAAAAAATTTAAAGAAATTTTGAAACCTGAGTGAGTGGACATAATATCTTTTTCATTTTAAAAATATAATCTTGCTGGGCCTTATGAAAATAATATACCTTATTTGTTTTTAATACACATTTTAAATGCATAACATAATGTACTGGGTTCAAGTTAAATATACAACCCCACGTGGTAGACTAAATAAATAACACGTCCGTGCTTGTTACCCCTTAATTTCCAAAATATATTTCAATATTCCGGCTCTTTACCTAATTTTTTTTTCAACTTAGAATATCTTAAAACTGCTGCTACAGCTACATTATATATTAAATTAAAGGCTGTTGATAGTAACTGAATAACACCACACCGGTGTTAGATAATCGAAAATTACACAGAGTATTAAACTTTAGCTGTGAGGAACGAACCTGGGAGTTGATGGTAGTTATATACAAAACACGACTAATATATGTTAGCATGTTAAAGGGATGATTGTAACCGAAAGTCCGTGAACCATAGTATAGTTATGAATTAAAAATGGGCAAAAAGTTAATGTTTATCGATTTTTTAATATTGCCATATTTAATTTAATTTTGCAAGTTAAGCTTTAATACACAAGCCCTACCCAATGTCTACCACATTATGCGGTCCTTCGCTTTATTCATCCAGCCACTCCCTGCCGTCCTCACCAAATTGTCGATTCGTTTATGGGTAGAAGGGCTTACTGCCATTTCAACTTTGTTACCAAAGTTAAAACTACCTTTTAGTCTTAATTAACCGGACCCGTAATTTTTTCATAACAACGTTTGATACGAAATGTCTAATATTATAATTCAATTGACTTTTTTACATTTTAGTACTGGTTCTGGCAACATTGCTTTCGTTTTTTTTTGCTACACGGTTCAAATAAAGTTGCAACTAACTGTAAAAGAAAACCATGTAAATAGTCTGTTAAAACTAGTATTACCGGGTATTATTATTCTCCGAACGTATATCATTGTTGCAAATCTTATTCCTTAGATAAATGACTAGCATAGTTTTTTTTATCGCATAAGTTTGTAAAGCATGCCCGCAGCCATCTTATTGATATGAAAAGAGAAAATGAACTGTGTTAAGGAATCGGCGTTCATCATGTTAAGAATTTTTTATGTGACTAAATAATTGCTTAGTACTAAACAAAATGTATGCTGTATATTTAAATACATTTCATAAAACTAATAAAACATGAAATTTGATTTGCAGGTTCCGTGCTAAGGTTAAATTGCTATCACAAGCGTGGCGAGACCGCCCGATCTCAGCCATAAATACCGCAATACACTGGACGGAGTTTGTCGCGCGCTATCCAAACTTCACCTTTAGATCAGCTGCTGCCGACGTACCTATCTACCAATATCTATACCTTGACGTACTCTTCGTCCTCTTGGTTGTACCTTCTATAATTGTTGTAGTCTTCCTATACTTCTTCACTTGCAATAAAAAATCGCAGCTAACAAACAACAATTTAAAGAATTCTAAAGACGAATAAGATATGTGCGTAAAAATTGTTGCAATAATAATATAATATGTAGCTTGTATACTAAAAAAATAAACATTCGATTTAAAAGAATGGTAAATTTTAAAATAAGTAGAAAGACGATCCGATACAAAGGATTAAAGTTTCTTAATTTTTTTAATATATATTGTGCAGGTAAAAGAAATATGTTGAGTAGGTAGGTATTGGTAAATTAATAATTTATATGATAGTGGTAACTTGTTCTAATAAGCTGTATCTGGTAGAGCATTATGAAAAAATATCTATAGCTTATATGTAAAAACTTATTTTACTTCAAGAAAATTAAAACTCATTTTATTTTAAGAATTGAAAAAGTTGTTAAAATTGCAGAAGTAGAAAGACAAATAAATTGAAGTGATAGATACTTGAAAAAATTATCACTTTTAAGATTAATTAGTGTACGTTTGATGAAATAAGCATTTTCCGTGCACACATTATAGCCTAAATTGCTCAGTTACACATAAGACAAGAAGTGCAATAGCTAACTACTAATAGTTGCAGTTCGAGTAAACATCACGCTCTATCAACCCTCTTACATAAGTTTTGTAGAAAACCTTAAATGTATATAAAAAACTTATACTAAGGCGACACTTGTGCAGGAGCTAGAACGAGTTGTGTTCGATCTTTATTTCAGAACGCTTTACTATTTTGTGGCAAAGGTGCGATCAAAATAACTTTGCTATGTATTTTAACGATATTCCTCCTTTGGAAGATTTAGCGCAGGAAATAAAATTCTTGCTTTAATTTCACAATTTTATTCTTAAGGGATCTTATTTCTTTACATCTAATGTTATCGAAATTGCGGGGTACCATATATAAAAATCTAAACAGGCGGCTGGGGTATGGCTTGTTTAAAAGTTTTTTTTAGTATTATACTTTGAATAGAAGTTAGCTTATACCCGTTAAATTATCTTATGTTAAGTTTAATTACATAACAGATATTAAAAATTTTAGAAATATTGCATTTGGAATAAGTTTTTTTTAATCAAAATTAAAAAAAATGTAATTATCATAATAAAAAACTTAATGTCGTATAGCATGGGAGACTAACAGTTTAATAATAAGGAAATCAGTATGCACGTTATGAGAAGAGCGTATAAATGTCAATAAATACTTGCTAATATAACATCATTATTATAACAGTGAGAGTCGACTGCTCTTTCTTTACATTGCAATCATATACCTATAGACTTAAAAAAGACTTAAAAAAAATACAAACTATGCAATTACCGACAAACCTCTGAATACTACGAAATCGAAACAGGTTACGGAGATTTAAAACTGGTAAGTGTCTACGAAAAAGAAATACGTGTTAAAAATTAAAATAATTACCACCCCAAAAAGAGCGCAAGTATTTGCTATGTTGATATCCAAACGACAATGTCTGTTGGAAATAAACAAATTTCTTTATATTTATCTTTCACAGAAATAGCTTAAACTTACAGAAAAATTGGAGCACGGCATAATCTACGTAAGTTTTAGTTCTATGATGATATCTGTATCTATACAAAAAAAAAATAATTAATTAAGTTATAATATCTAAAGATTGCGAAAGTTTAAAATCGTTATTAACAAATGTAATCAAAATTAAAGGAATTTTCCTTGGTCATAGAGTCTAGTTGGAGGCACAGTTCTTACGAAACCACCTGACTAGCTACCAGTCCCAATGTCAAACTTGATGTCGAAACAGCTTCGTTGTGCTGGCTGACATACGTGTGAAGATCCAGAGTATTCTGGGACAGCACGCTGCACTGTCGACGAAATCACTGTCACCTAATTTCGGGTAAAATTGAGAACAGGTGTTAGGTCATTGTTAATAGTAAAAAAAGTTTTAAACATTTATTCTTAAAATGTTATTTATATAACACGTTTTATTGTTGTTATATATTAAGCCATTAGATAGAATATAAACAGCTATAATAGAGCAAAGTAGAATAACGTAGTAATTGCGATACACGCATTCTGAGTACGAAAATCAAAATATTCCAAAAAATATCCATAGTCCGCCTTATGTAAAAAATAATGCGCATTAAAGTGTTTAATTAAATATTTTTATATCGGTCATTTAATTTTATTGCAAAATTGAAAATTGATATTAGGCTCCTAGATTACACGACAACGAGTACATAATTCTAGGAACTAAGTTACTGTCTAAAAGAAATAATAAAATTATAACACTTATTATTTACCTACGATTTTTTTAGTACACACAGCATGCGTATTACCTTATTTTTGGTAGATAGTACATTGTGAAACTTATTTTTTTACTTTTGTCTAATTCAACAATTTTTGAAAGAGGTAACATCAAAAATTAGCAATATTACAAATTCTATATACTGACATTGGTTTTGTAATCTAGCCGTTTATTATAAATTATATGTGCACTTAAGAATTTATAGTGTCCTTATTAATAATATATTTTTATATTTTAATTATATAACAAATTTAAATCCCCGTAAATGTTATCCCGTTAAATTTCGTGAAGTTTATTGTTAAGAATTCTAGATATTAGAGCTATAAAAAATCCCGATAAAAATTCTAACGTTTCACTTGATATTGTTACATATATTTAATTTAATTAACAGAAATTTTCGTTCATAGTTTTCGGACCAATGTAAAGCAGCTTTCGCGAGCATGGCAAGACCGTCTAATACCAGCTTCAGAAAGTGTAATACTCGTACATTAGACAGACTACGCAGCGAAATACCGTAATTTTATATTCAGAACAGAGCAACTTCTGACACTGTATCAGTATCTGTACCTCGACAAATATTTGTTTTATTTTGTGTTACGCCTATTATAATAGTTTATATTTTAATGTTTACATTGAAAACTTGTATTATTAGTAAATACAACCATTAAAAAAATCTTTAATAAAATCATAACTTTGTACCCTCCTGTAACCACAATGTTACACATGACCGATTGGCTGCCGATGCCTTTTCTTATCACAATCTCTGTTACAAAATAAATGCTCCAAAATACACGCCGCGGATATTACTCAGCACAACTTTAGTGCTTTAGATCTTGAAAGTCTCAAGACGATGAAAAATCAGTCTGAAAAAATGTAAAATACCGTGTAGCTTTGTTGAATTCTGGTCTGATTCAACTTTATGACATTCATGCTCCTGGTTGTTTACTACAAATAGATCATTTTCCATCTTATAGGTTGACTGATAATATGAAATTATCCACCAAAAATCATTTAAATCTTTACAAGAGCCTAGTGACGCCAGTAAGGAGAAGTAGACTATCGCGGAACTGGTGCAACTAAGAATGAAGAAATGCGCAACGATGTTCATGAATCACTTCATAATCCTCACTGGAATGTCGATTTCAATCTGTTTAAATAGCATTCATCGTCTTATTCTTGCATCAATGATCGATCAAGCCCAGCAAACCACGTTAAGATTTTTCAGCAAAATTGACTCCTGACACTTTAAGTTTCAATTTTAGTTATGTTAGCAGATCAATTTTATTCGTCCATTCAATTACTGTCAGTAGTGGTTGCGTTAGTCGTAAAAGGATCATTCAAATTTAAATACCATTTTTACCATAATTACTTCTATCTTAAACAATCACTAAGTAGTTTATCCTTTCCCTCTCACTTAGAGGACGCCAACATTCCTCTTGCACTCATGAAAATCATGGATGACCAACGATACACAATGGAAAAATGGTTATTAGGACCCTACAACCATATGTCTTCATTAACACGAAAACAAAATCTTCGATCCTTTTTTTAAACAAAAATTGTTAATTTTTATTGAAAATCGGAAATGACTTAGTTGCCAACCCAATATCAGAAACTATATTTTAAAAACAAAGAAGAATAATATTTTAAACTAAAACGTTTTTCTTTAATGTTAATATAACAATCCATAGTAGTTCCACAGAGATCAGAAAATAATAAATGAAATAAAATTCTCTTAGAACAGTATTAGTGTTATTTGTACCGCTCAATAAAATTCTAATAATAAAAAACCAACAGGCACTGTTATCACCTTTATCAGTGCAGACATATAAGACGACTTCGCGACGAACAACTCTACAATAGTTTAGATTGTTGATATAAACGTATCTTAAATAAAAATGAATTTGATATCCATTTTATACTCCATTACATTGTTAATGTCATGTGTTCTGATAGAGCGTGTGACTCCGTTAAACATTTTAGGAGTGTTTCCATTTGAAGGCAAAAGTCATTTTTTCGTGTTTGAAAGTTTTTTAAAAGAGTTAGCAGTACGTGGACACAACGTGACCGTGATATCGTATTTTCCACAGAAAGAGAATTTAAAAAATTATCATGACATTAGTCTCGCTGGAAAAACAAAGATTATTGAAGACGCGTTCCCTATAGAGAAATCATACTGGAATACAGTAATCATGGGGTTCTTCCTCGCCGGAGCAGCTACTGAAAATTGCAAAGATATGTTATCAGATGAAAAAGTGCAAGATCTGTGGAAAACGAATCAAAAGTTTGATGTTGTCGTGACAGAGCAGTTTAATAGTGATTGCTCTTTAGGACTGGCTCACGTCTTAAAAGCACCAGTGGTTGGTCTCACATCGCATGCATTGATGCCGTGGCATTTTAGCAGATTCGGTGTGCCTTTCAATCCATCCTATGTTTCGCAAATGTTTTTAGGTGGTGGAAGTAAACCATCATTGTATCAACGAGTGGAGAGAATCGTTATCGATACATATTTTTGTACGTTATATAACTTTTATAATCAAAGGGTAGATCAAAACACACTAGCGCAATATTTTGACAACATCCCCCCTCTAGAAGAATTAGGAAAAAACATAAAATTTTTACTAATTTACACATATTTTGTACATTTAGGGTCTAAACTTTTACCACAAAATGTAATAGAAGTTGGTGGATATCATATTCAAAGTAAAAAAACACTGCCTGATGTAAGTATTAACTTCATTATTATGACTTCAATCAAATTGAAATTAAGAAAATTTTACCAAAAAACGTACAATAGTTTTTATTATTATATTAGAAAAACTGCTACTCGTATTTAAAAAATAGCAGTTTTCGTTTCATTTATTATAAAACCATTTAATTAAAAATAATATTAAATATACACATTTTTTAATATTACATCATAAGTGGGTAGGTAGCGACTTTATTAAAAAATAAAGTCGGATTTCTCAGTAATTATTGGGGAACATGGTCACAAGTGAGCGCAATAGAAGGATATAAATTTTTAAAGACTAGCGCCTAGTGACCAATTAAGTGCTACCGTGCTATCTAGTTAAATAGTTTTCTGTAACATTTCATGTAATAATGGAATTATATCATGTTTTATTACTTAAGTTCATATATAGGATTTCGACTAGCTATAACAAGTATCAATAACTCATCTGGTTAGTTAACACAAAAATATTTTTATTGTAACTTTTTTTTTAAATATTTACTATTATACTATGTCCGTAAATTTTAATTTCGATTTACAGGATTTACGGAAGTTTATTGAAGAATCTGATCACGGAGTTATTTATATAAGTTTTGGATCAGTGCTTAAATCTACTACATTACCTAAAGATAAACTTAAAATCATCATAAGTGTGGTGTCGGAACTACCACAAAGAGTTATTTGGAAATGGGAAGAACAGACTTTACCGGGAAACCCAAAAAATATATATCTTTCTAAATGGCTACCTCAAAACGATATCCTGGGTAACTAAAACATTTAAATTAATGCAATGAAACTATTTATTATAATATAAATATAAGTATTTGCCTATAACTATTATATTCTACAGGTCATCCAAATGTGTTGGCATTTTATTCACATTGCGGCCTATTGGGATCTTCAGAAGCCTTATATCATGGTGTACCTATATTAGGGATGCCTATTTTTGGTGATCAACCAAGTAATGGTGCAGCAATTGAGGAGAGTGGATTAGGTGTTCAGATTGAATTAGCCGAACTTACTAAGGAATCTTTGATGAACAAATTTAAAGAAATTTTGGAGCCTGAGTGAGTGACATAATTTCTGCTCCAGTTCATACTTTTTTCTTATGCATTTAGTATATAATATGTCTTACAGGTTGTTGATAGACCTATGTACTTTTAACTCAACGCGTTTCCGCTCGTTACCGCATAACTTGTGAAAGTATATTTCGTTGGGCCGGAATTGTCTTATTACTGTCTTATGATTATATCAATATTTAGGAAAGCGAAAACGTTAAATAAAGAAGTTGTTTGCCACTGCTCGTTTACATATAAATTAAATGACTATTTATATAAGTATACTTATCTAACAAATATGTAGTATTTTAATTAAAATACTACATATTTGTTAGATAAGTAGCAAATTTATAGACCGACATTTTGCCAAATATGTGAAAATTGCAAGGTTGCAAGTCAAAAAATCATTTGAATGTAATTGTATAAAAAGTTAATCTCTGTTTCATTTAAATATGTGCAATACTATGTTTAAATAATGCATGTAATTTTTTTAATTCTCTAATAGAATTTCTGGAGTGAGCAACACGCTCGTCTTGCCTCTAATATTACGAGTACAGATATTTGTTTCTTAAAAGTATATTAAAATACGTTATATGAAATTAATAAAAGTTGAAATTTGATATGCAGGTTCCGTGCTAAGGTTAAGTTGCTATCACAAGCGTGGCGAGACCGCCCGACCTCAGCCATAGATACCGCAATACACTGGACGGAGTTCGTTGCGCGCTATCCAAACTTCACCTTCAGATCAGCTGCTGCCGACGTACCTCTCTACCAATATCTATGCCTCGACGTACTCTTCGCCTTCTTGGTTGTACCTGCCATAATCACTGTAGTTTTCCTTTATTTTATCTTTACTTGCAATAAAAAATCTAAACCAGCTAACATAGGTAAAAAAAAATCTAAAAGAGAATAGATATATACGTAAAAATTGATGTAATAAATTGTGTTGATGTAATTTTTTACTTGGAAAAAATAAGCATTCGATAGAAAAGAGTGGTAAATTTTAAGATATTGGTTTACCTAGGATAATTAGGAAGAATTTAATTAAAGTTTCTTGAACTTTTTTAAATAAAATATGTAGGTAAACTGTTGTGAAGTAATATGTTGAGTAGGTATTGGTAAATTTAAAATTAACACGGCCTTGATTACTTGTCCCAATAATCTCTACCTGATAAAGTATTATCAAACATAAAAAATAATGAATCATTTAACTTTAATTGTTATGAAAATAATATATCAACACATTATATGTAAAAAATAATTTTAAGAATTGTCAAAAATATTATAAAAATTGAAGAAGCAGTACATTGGAACATGGCATTATATACATAAGTTTTGGATCAGTTATTAAAAGTTCTACATTGCCACAAGACAAACTTGAAGCGGTATTAGGAGCTGTGAAAGAATTGCCACAAAGGATTATTTGGAAATGGGAGGATAAAATTTTACTTGTCGACTAAAATAAACTTTATCTTGGCGATTGGCTGCCCTAAGTTGATATTTTAGGTAATATATAACTAAGATATAACTTTTCTACATACTGTATATATTAAAAATAATAGAAAAGTTACTTTCTTACACGTTTATTAAACACTAAAATTGTAATAAAAATGTATTAAACGTTAAATTAGAACCTAGTCTCATCTAGCATGGAGGAACAAATGGTTTAATAATAAGGAAATCAGTACTCTTAGTTACGATAACTGTGTATGAATGCCAATATATATTTTGATTCCATTGGGAAAAACTGAAGATATAAATATTTGAAAAAATTATCACCTTTTAAATTAACTACAGTACATTTAAAGTAATAAGCAATATCTGTGGAAATATTAAATGGATTCAGAAGTCCTTGAGTCGTCGACGACGGAGTGTAAATAAAATCACACCATATGAATGACATTAAATGTCTTTATTTGTTTAAGGTTGACTAAACATATAAGTAGATATCGCGTGTGTTTAGAGATATTATAATCTAAGCCAATGGAATGATATTAGATTCGGGCTAACTAAAGACACATATCAATAGGAAGCACTGTAGTCACGACCCAAATATAAAATTTATTTTAAAACCTCAATGACGTAATTACATGAAATAGTGTTATTTTAACTTTTGTATTTATTGTTACATTTTTAAATATTGTTACACTATATCATTACGGCAATACTCGACGGTGTTTTACGCCATTAGAATTATGATCGTGCGCGCAACCTTCGAACAGTCTCTTACGTCAGTAGCATTTATGCCCGCTCGTGAGCGGACGACTGACTTAACCGCGACGATGAAGCTCGTTCTTACAATTTTAATAATATTTACAGTTAATAGTGCTTGTTCTTTAAATATATTAGGCATCTTTCCATACCAAGGCAAGAGCCACTTCTTCGTACACAGGGTTTATTTGCGAGAGTTAGCGGAAAAAGGTCATAATGTTACAATAATCTCTCACTTCCCCGAAAAGGACCCACCGAAGAATTACCACGACATTAGCTTAGCTGGAAGCATAAAAATATTAGAAGACGACATACCAGTACATAGGTCTTACTGGACTGTACTAATGATCGGTGTCTTCTTAACGACATCAGGCAAGGAGAACTGCGAGGTTATGCTGGCTAATAACGATGTGCAGAACTTGATTAAACAGAAACCAAAATTTGATGTTGTCGTTTTAGAACAATTTAACAGTGACTGTGCCTTAGGTATAGCCTACAAGTTAAATGCTCCGGTCGTAGGTATCACATCTCATATACTGATGCCCTGGCATTACAGTAGGTTAGGTATACCGTACAATCCTTCTTACGTATCGTTTCATTTCCTCGAAGGTGGGACTAAGCCGACACTCGTACAAAGATTGGAAAGAGTTGTGTTCGATCTTTATTTCAAAACACTTTACTATTTTGTGTCACAAAGGAGCGATCAAAATACCCTTGCTAGGTATTTTGACGATATTCCTCCTTTAGAAGATTTAGCACGGGAAATAAAATTCTTGCTTTTGTATCACAATTTTGTTCTTACGGGATCTCGATTGTTTCCGGCTAATGTAATCGAAATAGGTGGTTATCATGTACAAAAATCAAAACCGGTAACAGGGGTAAGTATTCAATATTAATGAATTTTTTTATTCATTACATTATAGTTTATTTGAATATGTGAACATCTAACAATAATAACAACAATAAATAATTATGCTTAAAACGTTTGGATTAATGACTAAATTGCATTTAGGGTTTGCGGTTAAAATTATCTTATAACTTTCTTTGACAGGAGTTGAAAAAGTTTATCGAGGACGCGGAACATGGCATTATATACATAAGTTTTGGATCAGTTATTAAAAGTTCTACATTGCCACAAGACAAACTTGAAGCGG
>DWQX01005197.1:0-13451 GCA_018245475.1 Pharmacophagus antenor
TGCCGGCTGTTATTTATGGAGTAATTAAAATATTATTCCGATGTCTCAACTTTTTCCATACTAAAATGTTGTCACCATAGTTAAAGATAATAATAACAAATCTTTATTGTCCAAAAATTTAAAATCATAGAGATGTGGAATCTCTGACTTCCGAGCTAGGTTTACACCTGTGTTACAGAAGCAACTGTGCTCTCTCAATTTTAGACACAAATTAAACTTTGTTTTAATTTCACATACTAAACATCTTTCCAAATAAATTTATTACCGATATATCAATGAAAGGTATCTCTAAGACTGAAGAGATTGTGTATATGTATATGAGTGTGCTTGTTTAGGTAAGTGTGCGTAAGGTAATTAGCGTAAGTGTTAGTGTAAAGCTGAAGTAAGATAGCACACAACATCGTTATTAAGGTATAAATAACTAAATACTGGAAAGGTAAAAACTGTTACAATATCATTATATTAATCTAAATAAAACGTTTACTTCGATATTATATATACTATGATCATAACATCATTTTTTTTTATAGGAAGAGTAGTAGGTAAACGAGCGAGCTGTTCACCTGATGGAAAGTGATCACCGTCGTCCATAGACAGTCACAACACTCGGGGAGTCAGTCGCAACTGCGTTGTCTACCTCATCATGCTCCTAGTAAATAATTGCCTAAAACATTTCTTTACACGTCCCGCCTTTTTATGTAATAGATTAAAAATAAATGGTTGCAACGATTGCATCTGACCGCACACGCACGCATTCATTCTCAAACGAGAATATTTTGTAAATATCCTTACTTCATAACGCGAACGGCGAAGGATTAGAATAGTCTGCTCACGTCAGTGTTTCAATTTAGGTATGATGTTGACATCCCCACGAGTAGAATGGGTAGGCTAATTCTACAACACATTTTCACTTAGCGTTAAGGTGAAATCATCACTTGTTCGTACATGCAATTAAAAAATACCGTTATTAAATAAGACTTTTCTGTATTTTTTCATCAGTTAAGGCCGAACACTTGACCTTGGTTTTATCTGGTGTTAAGTGATAATGACGCCGTAGATGTTGAAGCGTGTTCGTCCGATACATTTGGCTCTCACAAAAGTGATTGCCGGAACCTATCACTACTGTTTAGGTGGTGTATTGATATATATAAATGACAGTGGAAGCTATCCAGGTGGGTTTGCAGAATCATACCACCGCTGGACTTTACTAGTTTTGAAGCCAGAGAATAAAAGACGGGACCTTTGTGTTACAAGGAAGGGGGTGAACCACTCCGCTACGAAAGCAGTCAAAATGTAAAAGGTTTGTTTACCTAGTCTGTTTCATCATAGCACAATTTGTAATGAGTGAAAAATTACTAAAGCAAACACTGATCTGGAAACCTCCACCTACGAAATGTACCAACGCATCTCATCTCGCTAGCGACTCACGCCCCTCATAAGCGCGCACGCAGCCGCCTAATGAATTAATGTCCCTACATTAATGTCAAATCGCCCGTCCCTCGTCTGGAATGCGGAATGGCTCCGTGCAATTGACATTATCCACTTAGGGACGCCTCGGACGCTCTAGTTCAGTACGGTGTAAATATAAACGCCAGTTGCCCGAGTGTTAGAATTTGCAAATTGGCCTCCGAGAATAGTCCAGTGCGATCCTTTGAAAGTACTTTAAATTGATAAACTGTTTTTTTTTTTCACTTCAATGACTATCAAAATGTATCATAAAATAAGGATAAGCCGTGAAAAAAGTTTTTTACGTGTCGAAAAAGTAAAATATTTCTTTTTCGTTTTTTTTTTACTAACAACATTTTTTGTTTACAGAATATGTGAAAACATGTCCAAAAAATATACATTTGAACTCAATTTTAGCTAAATTTTTCATCAAATAATAATTATTATTATTTAGCAGCTAACATAATCCCAATATCGCAATAAATAAAAGATTAAGTATTAAGAAAATACGACGCTATTTAAAAATGAAGTTGCTTGGAGATATACGGAGGTGAACATTAGTAGGAAAACTGAATTTAAAACTTGTCAAAGCAGATACATAGCATGTAGCAGTATCCGTCTGTGTCGAAACCCGAGCGTTTTATTTGCGTGATAAAAGTAACGAAAGAGATCAAAGAGAACACAAGCGGTTACATCCTCTATTGAATTCGACGTAATGATGTTTTCATCCTCCGCCTAGCGTAATTAATTCGCGTGGTAGCTACACGATATTTTATCACACAGAGGTATACGCGGTATATATAAGAGGTATACGCGTGTGTACGCGTGTACGGGCGGGGGCATAATGGGCCGATTTTTCGTGATTACGTGTTCCGTTAGTCATAAAAATAGTAATAAATGGCGTCACCGGTGCGAGTTACGCAAACGTACTTGTGACGCAACTCGCGCTTTCCCGAGGTCAATGTCGCCGGTGCGGAGTACCAACGGCAGGCCGTTTATATGGCTCTGACCTTAGATTAAATATCATTATCGACGCTAAGGTACTTTCGATTGCTTTACTCGTTTCATTTCATTGTACACCTGCATTCGATATTGATCAAGGAATATAGATTAGACATGCTGTAGTCATGAATTATGTTAATTTAATTCATATTTGGTTATAAAGGATCCATGTTACATCACGTAATGGGAGGATAGCATCCAATCCTAGCAGCTTTTGTTCACCGTTGATTATATTTCGTGCTTGTATACACATTCTATTATTTTTTTTTTTTAATTTTAAGAATATTCAGGTCGGCAAAACATTTTAATGTGTTACACTAATATAGACCCGCGCGTTAAGAGTTGTTACCGGCTTAGACAGAGGTGTTAAACACTTTTTCACATGTAGAACGACGTCCCATTTGCTCGTGGCCAAATGACAAAACTGTCTACGTGAGGTCGTTGACCTTTTGGGCCAACCTAATCAGTTGTTAGCGTACTGTGAAACAATTACGAGTGACGGCTCGATTCGTCACGTTTTTTATCAATAGCAATCCTGTAGTACACAATTTAGATTGATTGATGAACCAAAAAAAATTCAAAAACTAATTTCCATCGCTAATTGGACAGGTCTGGCAATCATTAATGTAACTAACGTAGTAGGTTTTTACAATATTTAATTATAAATTATTAATACGAAGACAATCTATGACGAAAATCGAAGAAGTTTGTGCTTCCGTAACGCAGTGTTATATCGTTTGTTTTGTAATGCGGAGGTCTTGTCTTCGATTCCTGGGCCACAGGTATAGTGAAGTTTGAGTGGTGGCAGTGTTTTTCGAACTCGTCTGCCTAACTACCGACCTCTTCGTCAGTATTTTGCTTAAACAGCAATGTTATGTTCCGGCAGTAATACATTTGAGAGCCAGAAGTATTCTGGGCAGACATGCTTCACCATACAGCTTCGATGTCACTTAACATTAGGTGTAATGGACGTTAAGTGTTAGCACATAATCTATAAAAAGTTTACGATAAGAATGAATGAATGAAAGAGACAGAAATTATATACGAGCTTGTAATTAAATAACACCGTATCTAGTAAATGTGGTTCTGACAGTGACTGCAACGTCAATCAGTACTTGAAAACGGTGAGCAAGGTCGGCATGATTATTTTTTCTTATGTTTCCTTACATTGGCCGAGATCCAAAGCAAATATCTACCGGACGTTGATTCATGCTACGCCTAACAAACAGCGTATTGTCGGTTGTCAATTTGAAAATAGCATTCGAGGAAAGAAACGGCGCCTGCATTTTTATTTTTTTTTATTTCTACAGACACAACAGTTCCGCACGCTCGTCTCTTTTGTAAAGTGTACTTCTTTTCAATCGATTTATTTGTTTTGTTTTCACTAATATCAACAATCCGATTGCGGCGCAAAGTAACGCAGTGTTCTTGAAAAACCCACACCCACGTCTCGCCAATAATTGACGGAGCGTTCACAAATTTAAAGCGTGATAATTTTTTAAATGTAAATAGAAATCACGCTGTATCCACAATTCTCAAACATATTAATTTAAAACGATATTCAGTCTCGCAGAAAGCTGGATATTTACGTGACAAAAATTTATTAAAAGCAATTACGAGACACAAATACGCGCCAATACGCGTTCTGGCGAATGGCATAAGCTGGCGCCAAATAACTTTTACGAGCCTCTTAAATATGTAAATTATGAAATTGTCTTTTAGAAAATGTTTGCATTTATTTCATTTAAATAGTACACCTATCGTAAAGTAGACTTGAACGAATTTGAATGCCTTGGTGGCGCTGTGGTATACCGCTAATATTGTTGAACGGAAGTCTCAGGATTAGTCCTTAGGCTACATGGGTTATAGTCTCGATGTTGGTAGGGCTTTTTCGAACCTGCCTGGCTAGCATTCTACATCTGCTGACATTACACCATTGCTGCGTTCCGGTAATTATACATATGAAAAGCCAAAGTATTCTGGACACGCTTCATGATCTACGGTCTCATTGTCATTGAATCATGCGTTAACTGGGGTCAAGTATAAGCCCAAATGAATAGAGAAAAGAAATTTTATATATAATTAGGTATTGCAAATGTATAAAAATGAATAAAGTGAGAAGAATTCCGGTGAAGAAATTGCATTGGCGTGGCACCGCGTTATAATCGCGAAAAAAGTTTTGGGCGTTTAAACGACATTCTTTCGTCGTCTACCACTTCGGAATCTTTAGAAAATCGAAAGCATTCGCTTTTGTTCTTAACCCTAACGACGTAATTGAGATAAGAATATACATGATTCAGTCGAATCGCTCGAAATCTTGTATCATCACATTATGCAAAGAACGTGGTCAACAGATAAAACCACCTGGCGAAAGCTCTAATAACAGAATTTAAAAAGGTAAACGAAGACCATCAGTGGACCTGAAAACAGTTGAAGACCTCGAATGAGAAAGTATTGCAATAACTAATTTAATATTATACCGAAATAGGTATAATAATAAGTGTAAATTGTGAAGTGGACTTATTTGTTAAGTATATAAGGTTGAAATTTTTCTGTTTCAACCTGCGACGAATAAAAATAATTAGTAACAATAAAAAGTGAGCCCCTGTTTCATGTTCGAAACCAAACTTAGTACTTAAAGAGTAGTTAAAGAGAGAATATGAATGTGTTCGAATAATTTGTACGTTCCCATTTTTACATTTAGTTCACAAAGAAGGTAACAATTTTCTGATTAAGGATTAGATTTTAACTCATTATCGACCGGTGACGAAAAAGAAATTCTCTCATCATGTTGTGTTATTTACAATAAATTCTTTACCGCACAGATTTTTTTTCATCTAAAAATGAATGCGTAGATTTAAAGAACCGAATAATCGTCTGAAAGTTTGTCTCTCAATAGGTATCAACTACAAACTCCGAATAACGGGCTAAATGTGGGCGGGCAGCTACGACGAAAAGTTTAAAAATCGGCTACCGGTCGATAAAGTGTTAACATTGGATTGATTATACGATTCGCTAAGGCACGGTGCATGCTCGTTTAAGGCACAAGTATCCACGCTTCTGTGTAATTAATGCGTGGCATGCAAATGGAGCAGAACGTGCGCCAACTAAAGGTCGACTCAGGTAAAGCGGCGAATGACTAGTAGCTTATTTGCCCGTTTGCCCCGTGGTGCTATTGTTATGCAAACTGCGTAATGTATCGTTAACTGATGTGGATTCGCCTACTTATATGAGCATAACAAACAGCTATTATAGTTGTTTGCTAAGAACTTAACCGTACACTTGAAGTATTATATTTTTTTCTATCGGCACTTGACTACAATTTGATTCGGTGTTAAGTCACAATGTGGCCGTAGACAGTAAAGTGTGCTCGCCTAAAACACTTCTGGCTCTCACATGTATGACTGCCGAAACACAACAATCCCTTTATGGCGGCAATTTAACAGTGACGATGGTAGGTAGATATGTGAGCTCAAAGAAACTCACCGTTACAACTTCACTTCTCATATGGCTCGGGAATCAAATGTTGTAAATGTTGTTTTACCCTTTGTGATAAACTACTGCGCTACGAAGTTAAAAATTAACAAACAAATCGCTTTTATGTCAACACATTAAGGACAAATTATGCAGTGTAATTGTCTAAGACAACTATATACCTATCACCTCATTAACCTTTTGTAGACGGGACGCTTCGAAGAGAACCGCACCGTGTTGACAATCTCGTGTCGCTGTTCACAGCACTCGAAGTCAGATTCTTGTCATTTTATATTATATGCACATAGACGAGCATTGACGTGAGAAATATTTTCGCGTTTCTAGGCTCAGTCATCTGTTTTCGCCAAACACATGAGGTATTTGGGATATATAATGATTTACACAGAACGTATACACGCGGCTGTAGTCCGCAAAGCCTTAACGTTATTTTATAACAGATCAATGACTCGTAAAATAAATGATGAAACATTATTTAATAAAGAAAAGCTAATTCGTACTTTTTATATTTTTTACTGTACACGAATCATGGTGTAAAACTGTAAAATTAAATAATAGTCGTGAACTTGACATAAAATTAAGGCACGAAGCGGACAGATTAAAACTATGTTCGCACAAAAACGTGCGCGCGCGCAACCTTGCCCGCCGAGCTGGATACGTAATGAGACACAATCAGTCACCATGACTCGTTTTATGTAAGACTCGTTAGTTAACTCGAATGATAATCATTTAACCGTGTAAGTTTCATTAACCGTGCGCACAGATTGGCGCAGATGTGTACAGCGATATGTGCTTACTGGCGTAATGTGGTGGAGCAATGGCGTCGTATGTCTTTGTGATGTTAAATTTTGCAAAGGAGAAAGAAACTAAACAACTAAAATTTAAGGTATATATTTCGTATTGTAAATATGGAGTAAAATGATCAGCAATTTTTGGTGAAACACCGACTGACCGAAAGCAAATGTTTGCGTAAACAAAAACGAGCTGCTATAATGTTTTTAACACATGTACCTCGATTTGCACGGAACACGAACGCTCGCTTTACAACGGTTTTGGAAACACAATTAAAGAAATTATATTATTCTGACGCCAAGACTATATAATTAGCGACTAACAGGAATATGTCTTGTATCCAAAATAAAGAATGAAAAAAAATTAAAATTGAGGTAAGTCTATTCCAGATTTTTTTTAATATTGATGTGTTCCGTAACGAAATTCCATTGATCACTGCCGACTTGTGAATAAATTCAATCGATCGTTTACACAAACTCCGATAAAGGCTATACAAATGTTAACTCGGTTCTCTGCCAATCATCATAACTCGAGGTGATTTCAACCGTCGCATGTCAAGAGTCGCTCGCGAGGTACCCACGCGACCGCGGGCGGTCCGCGGCGCACGCCGATACCATCGATTTAACCATTCATCGGCTTGTTAACAATGCGAGGAGGATATGAAACATGGCAACATTACCATATGCCCCGCGTAGGCGCTCGTCTGGTCGAATTAGCGGGCTCTACGCGCTCGTAGGATTTCGTAATCGCAGTTCGTCGAACTCCGACCTTACGCAAATGCGTAACATCTGTCTAGAGTGTGTGGCTGCTCAGAGTTCCGATATGCCATTGTAAAACGGAACAACTACGGCGCGTTCTGTAAGTAAGCTTGTAATATGAAACGAGATATTATATTCACACTTTCGATGTAATTAGAGTACTTACATTTGGTCCAAAATTAGGATTACATAAATATGGATTAATACTCTTCTCTGATATACTCTAAATTTTTATTCATCTAATTAACACTTGTTTCTAATATAAAGTTTTCATATTATTAATGTTTTTTGCCAAGAATAGCAACTAACAAATATTTAATTTGTTACATTGAATAAATACAAAAACAATTTTAAAAATTTAAATTAAAATTATTTTCTTTGCAGTCCTAAATTGTGACGTTTCACAATGACTGGGTTCACCGAAACTTTTGGATAATGTTTACCAATATTAGCTACAAAGTTTAAATTTGTTACGGTTATACTTTACGCAACCTACATTTAAAATATTTATAAAACCTATTTCAATTATAAGTTCAAAATTCCAGAACGTGTTTAAATATGTCAGTCAGTGGTTGCTTGGCAACGGTTTATTATTAAACATTCCATTTTGGCCCAAGTATCTAAGAGGATGTTCAAATTAATAATTACTTTTATATAATCTTACGAAATGTTAACCATATTAAGGTCCTTAACGTTTATTATTAGAACACATAAAATTACGGATGCTTCTCGCAGTCATAATTCACAAGAAGCCCCTAGGAACAGAGCAATGTGTCCGTATAAATTTACGGTCTTATTGATGATCGCCCACCCGCGCTTTTGTTACATAAATAGGTTATTACGCAAGCACGTCTAGGAAATAGAGGACCGATTAAAGATGGCCCGCGGATAACGTCAATTATTGCGCCGCGAAAGGCGATCGAACTCGGTCGAGTTATCACATATGGACGTCGTGAAAGTGTTACATAAAATAAACTGTTGTTCGTGCAAACTTATGTCCAACGGGCTTAGAATTCTAACCCTTGCGCGATAAAACTAAACAACTCTTATCGTGGGACTTTTACATGTTAATTGCTAATGCTTGAGTTGTAAAAAAAAGTTCATGTTCGAACACTTAAAGATATAAAATATTTATAAATTTTTTACTCTATTAGTAAATATGTGTTGTTTTTTCTAGTTTAACCATTTCATTGAAGGCGAAATAATTATTACGCAGTAAACAATTACATTGCTTATACAAAATATAAAATTCTAAAATAATGCTAGTCGTTGTTGTTAATTAAAATTGTTTTAAAACTGCAATTAAATCAGGTAATAGCCGATATAACAGGGGCGATTTACTTATGTCTTCATTTATTCTCTAAGTCTAATAAAACCGCCACACTTATAAGGTGAGATCACCATCTGTTGTCACGTGTTAATCGTGATTTGTGTTGCCACCAACATGAGTTATAGGGCCATCTGTCCAAATATCTCATGCCGCTATCGCATCTACGTCTCAGTATTACGACACATAATTGAATGCATCGGTCAGATCATCACAGTGTGGATCGAGTGCCTCGGTTGCCTATTACAGCTAATCCGGTGGCTTGCAAGTGGCAACTTCATTTCACGTCTGATTGATGGATAGAGTGACAGAGGCGAAACTGGTACTTTAGAAGGTTTCTAGTGAAACCACGGGATTACCGTGTATCTACGATATTGCATCTTGCTTCTGTTAATAGTTTCATATGATTGAGTGAAGTGCAAAGGCTTTAGACGAACCTGTATTGATTTTTAAGGTTGGCAAGTCGAATAAATCATTTTAACCATTTAATAATGCCGTCCACATCGAACGACATACGATAAATACGTATAATACACGTATGTTTTCGTATCGCAATCAAAAGGAACAGAATATTTGAAATTATAATTTGCGCCGCTAACTAGACGAAATGTATCGGAATATATTTTAAGTTATTAAATTGACATCTAGAAAACGACTGCGACAACTTCGACTTCCATATACGGTGCTGACATGTTATAGAATAACGGAATGTTAATCGTAGAGATATATACTAACAACAAACGTGACCTGATTTATAAAAATAAATTGACACGACAGGTATGAAAATAAAAAGTGTTTTATGATGGCACATTAAAAAAATGTATTCGAAAGTTAATGCGAAACTTCTAAACTGTCTCTGTGCTATCTTGCGTGACAACGATGGTAATATCCTTGTATGAAACCCAATGAGCACTAAACGAGATAACTTGTGAATGCATTTGGTAACCATAAAATTCTATTATTTATGAAGTTAATTGTAGTTTTTTGAAGTTTAATAAAACTTATAAAGACTTTAGTAATTGTTATATTTTTTTTTTGACAATTGGCTAACACTTGACTTCGTTTTCACACGACGTTAAGTGACAACGAAGCCGACACATGTATGGCTGTGGGAACATAGCACATCTTTTATGACAGCAGATTGATGCTGAAAGTGATAATAGCGCGCCAGGCGGGTTCGAAAACAACATCCAAACTTCACAATCCATATTTTATAGACAAGCTGTTTCACAAATTTAGTAGAAACAAAATACATAATACTGGCCTAGTCGCTTCTAAAAGGTCGACAACGCAGCTGCGCTTCCTGAATGTTGCATATGTCTCTGTAGACTAGCTTGCCTACTATACCTACAAAACAGACACGTGAAAAACCCATGCGCAGCCCTATAAAACAAGCCGCGTAAAGTTCTTCACTTGCACACCTGGTTGGAAAGTGGGTCGGATAAGTGCGCCCGACGTCGTGCCTTCTAACCCTACAAGGCGCGACAATTTCCGATCCGTAATGGCAGCATGTTGACAGTTTCTATTTATGAGAAAAAAATGCAATTGTTTTTTTTTTCAATCAATAACGGCCTCAATGAAAACCCCGAACGCTTAGCAACCGCTGGAACCGCTCGGTGAAACGGTCATACTGGGGTCGTTCCCATTTCTCGGCGTGAATTCTGGGCTGCAATTGCAACGAATTGTGGAATAGTAGGTTAATATTCTATGTAGGCTAACAATACGCATGAGGTTTTATAGCCGTGTTACTTTGCTAACTAACGCGCAGGGACTAAAATTAAAAACATTCTCTAACGTAGCATATAATTAATATCACTGTAAGAGAATGCCATTTGGCATTAAGTCCACCTCATGTACAAGAGTGCATTAAATTTAAATAAATAAATAATTTAAGTTAAACGAACGAATCGCACAGATTTTGTTGCTGTTGTTTTTCAAATATAATTTTATATAATTTTACTTCATTATTATACCATTACTATTATTAAAAAAGTAATTAAAAAAGAAAAACTATATAAAAGCTAAGATAGCAATGAAAGTTCATAATAATAAATAGCTTATCTAATATATTATTTGATTCGATATATCCGTAATCCGCGGGCCCTGTGTTCGACCAAGCTGTACAAGCTTGTAAGGCTAACAGGACGAAACTTCAATCGAAACTATTATAGTACATAATAATCTATTTGTTTCTCATCGGCTGAAACGTTTCAGAGAAGCGGCGCTGTTACATCCAGTTGCATATTAATGTGATAATTAATTGAGTTTTGAACACGAGACAGGCGCAGTTCATAGTACGCAGAGCTCAAAGATTTACTCGATGCAATAACCGATGATTTGCGATACGACGCATGTGCGAATGCAAGCGGAACGCCCGCCGTAAACTTAATACGATTCCGCCGCCGACCGTCCCACCAGATGTATATTGAGATATTAATCGATGATAAATCATTAAATCGGAATTGTTTACGTATTTTCACGTTGAACGGTTTACGGTTCGCGTAATGACCATTTCAAACGTATTAATACGCTATGAGATTCATAAAATTTGATATAAACCATAAATGTTTATTTTTAACGTACGCCGTGCAATTGGCAATAACGGCTAACGAATTAGTATATATTCCGTGCGAGTTTATCGTAAATAGGAAATTGACTGTGATTTTAACTGTTGATATAAATTCACAGGCAATTGGTATTTAAACTGTTTGTGTATTTAGCAATCGTTAATTGGATAAAACGCTCGCGCTTACTCGTTTTGTGAACGGGTGGAATTCGATTAGTATTAAAATAAAAAACTGCCTAAATTCTAGAATTTCGTATTTCACGTATAACGACATATCCGATCTCCAATCTAGCGGTTAAAGAATCCATAAATGATTTGCAAACGATAATGGTGTACGCAATCGGTGTCCGCTTTATGTAAAATGAAAACAGAATCCAATCACATAAATTGCTCCAATATGAGCGAGAAATTTATATCAATTACGTATAAATGGCGGAGTGTCATAAATTTTATGTCGACACCTAATAACGTGGCTTATATCGTGCTATCGATTAAAATAGATAGAAAACGTGTCGGAATCAATATTCCAACGTATATAAATGTTAAATTATTTTCGTGCCGTCGTTAAATTAAAGAAATGCATCGAAATAAAAAAAAACCGTAGAGAGATTTATATTTTTTAATATTATTTTAACACGTTGTCGTCGGCGAGATCTACCGGTGAATTAAAAATATATGGCTGTCATAACCGCGCCGGCGTGAGCGTGTATAAGCAACGCTTAGCAGCCGATGAATTCTAACTTGAAAAAAAAAAAAACGATACGTCATGACCATTGGTGTTAATTTTATTGCAATTACTTGACTGTACAGTTCCATATATCACTTTCTGTAGATCTGCAATATCTCCAACTGTATTGTCGCAGACACCACACAAAGTAACAGAAAAAAATTCTTCATCACGAAAGTGGTAAACGAAATTAGAAAGAATAATTTGATTATAATTCAAGTATCAATTACAGTTAGAATAAAAAATAATACATATTAAAGAAGACCCAGTGTTGAGTTGACAAATAACCCATCACAATAACAAACGACCATTTAACGATCACGTCTTTAATACGTACCATTTCTATAGGTATAATTTTTTTGTTAAAACAATTTAAATATACAGTAATGTGCCGAATCAACGCAGCGGTACTATCTACACGAATGATCTACGCCATGTACCGAGTAAAACCTCTAAACAAATCTCAATGAGGCATCTTCAATCGTAAAAACTCCCATTGTACGGAGTTCACCGACTCCGTGACTCACACAAGTGCTACTATCGAATTTAAATCACATTTTAAATCATCGACACAAATAAAAAAAAAGCTAATCAATTTTAAATATTGAATACTAATGTTTAAAACGGCAAACATACGATTATAACGTTCTTGACTAATGGAGTGAGGTAACAATATGTTTTATTTTTTACTTATATAATTCTACTAACAGTAGAGAATCTGAATATTATGTAAATATTTACTATACGAAGTGACATGAAGCTTATCGATGTAATAGTATTTATTTATTTATTACAAAGTTTAAAATCAATACCTTGTACATAAAATGGATTTAATGTTTAATGTATTATATACGATATATAAAATTACTTAACAATAATGCTGTAATTTGTAAATGGTAAGCTTTTCTGGAGAATGCGAAAGCGTACACGTCTACCTTCAGAGGAATTCAAACACAAATATCATATGTAGGTCGGAGGGGCACTGGCAATTAAATTATGGTAACCGATATTAGCCCTCGGTTAAATTAAAGCTATACACTGCCGGCCAAAAGTTTGAAACCACCTTGAAAAAATTACAATATTGAATAAAACTCCAAAAGTTACTGCTCTACAAATTATTTATTTACCTAATTAAATAGGGAACTTGTTATGTAATATAAATTAATTTAAAAACTACAATAATTGCCGTTATTTTTAATAAAAAAAATATATTATTTAAACTAACTTTTCGTCGAAAAATCTTCAGATAGCTCAGCAGATCTCCATCCGATAGAGCTTCTGTGGGAGGAGATGGACAGAAACGTCCGTAGTCATTGTCCGACGTCAAAAGAAGACCTCTGG
>DWQX01005198.1:0-13450 GCA_018245475.1 Pharmacophagus antenor
ATATATATATGTATATATAAGAAATATACTTAAAAAGCATGTAAATATCGCAGTAAAATTGAAACAATGTTCGTTATGATGATTTAAGAACGCTAACAAACTAATTAGAGAAATAATTTTACCTTACATTGTTTATTTTTATTTTATTATTTAAAATAATGCAACAAATTGAAAGGTAATCTTTTTCGGTAAGCGGCGTACCAATCGAAGAGCTCTATTGTGTCGCAAGGAAATTCCGATTCAAGGAAGGATCTACGTTCCGATAAAAATTGAATAATTTATTCTTTTGGCACGTTTTAAAGTATTCCTATAAGATAAGATCTATATTTTAAACGAATCTTTTGAAATCTTTACTCCATTGGTTTAGTTTCTATTTATTTATTTATTGAGTAGAGATTCTATCGATATCATCCCGTATTACAATGACATTTTAATGTTTAATACATTTTTATATAAATAAAAGTTTCTGACTCTCAGAATTGTTAAAATAATATTTCCGTTACCAAAAAAATAATATTTATTTAGGAAAATCGCCACCAGCTCCTTGTGAAGTAAATAAACTATAACTAAACGGTACTCTGTACTTTAGGCGTTTTTATTTGCCGCCAAATAAAAACGCGTTCATTAAAGGTTGTCTCGGTTGTACATTTAGATATTTCTAAATTTAATCTAATAAACAAAGTTAAAATAAAGTAATTTTGGTAATAAACAATAAAGGTACAACCATACGAACCCGAAAGGCCATATTATATTTAAGCAATGCACTGTATTAAAATTAATAAATTATATTTGGTTCCAAGTCTAACATGACCATGAAAATAAAGAAAATAGAAAAACACATCATATATTAATGTTTTAAGTTAAGTTAAGTATAAGTATATTTAAGTGCTCAGGCTTGTCTTACAGACACGTTACTGATAACAAAGTACAAGAAAATAACATTATTATGTTATTAAGTTGGTTCGTATAAAAAACACAGAATACGACGAGAACACAGTACATAAATTGTATATCTTAATCACGCTTTAGTGTCCAATTCCTTTAAACAAAGAATATCTAACTTCTCCAAAAATAGTTATATTAATTCTATATTTATTCGCTCATTAGTACACAGAATAGTGACAAATAACAAACTAACATCTATGTACCTAGACAATATTTAACATTGGTTATAATGTATAACCTTCCTCATATTTCTAATTCAAATCTTTTGCGGAATCGTGTTAGAAATTTTTTTCGTTTATCAGGCTTTCATTTTATTTTTTATAATACAAATTAAAATTGTTTTTTTCATTATTAATATACGCACACTACAAAAACATGCGTTAAGTGCAATTTCATAGATCCCCGTACCATACAGAGTAAACCCAATTACCAAAGCACTTTACTCGTCTTAACTCGACAAAGGCTTCTGTATTCCCATATTACATTTTCAAATGTTGACACAATATGTCATAACTACTTTACTTCAGAAAATGGTTATTAAACAAAATCAATTTTTAGACGCAAAGAATATTATACTTACTGACATTATGATATGGATTAGAGAAGGCATTGCTTATTTTCAAATTTATACGAGCTTGCTCATATGTCGTTAATAAAATGATAAAACCTTGCAAAAAAAAGCAAACACAACGTGACGTCATCATTCGTCTCTATCGGATATGCGAAGTGGGGGCAGCGCTAGACAGATAAAAAACGTAAGCTGAATAATCACTACATTAAATTTAAACATTCAAGCATCGCTATCGCCGGTGTTACATGAATAACAACAGAATCGTTATAAATAATTGTTCATTAATTTTTCGTGCTAACAGAATAAGATTAATAGAAATTATACACTACTTTTGTGTTTAGTCTTGTTTTGATTGTATAAATTATATTCTGTTATAATTTTCATTGAATTGTCAATTAGTCTACAGACAATGGATGTAGATAAAGCAGCAATAACAAAGAAAATTCTTCTATTTATTAACAACGAACTCTCTCATACGAAAAGCTTGCAACGGGTTCCAAAAATCAATGTTACGCAGCCAATTATTTCATTGCTAACAAGCTGAATTTCGTTCCTTTAAACACTTCCATAATATACAGATTGTACGAAAAAAGGCAACTCAATCACTTTATTTTAGGGTATAACAGCTGAATATTCGAAATAAATTACTACAACACTGATGTTCAGTTCATTTATCGACAAACGTGGTCTAGATAACTTGAAACACTGTATCATGTAGATAATAATAACAATTTCCTAATTAAAAGTAAATCAATAATATATTAACAAGTATTTGCAATAAACAAACAGACGTAATCAAAGTTTTAATTTTTTATAATATTGCATTTCCTCTTAATGTACTTATAGGTATATGGATGTTTTGTGAACCTAAAGCGATGATTTAGCTTGAATCTTGTTTATGTATATATGGTTGATTAGAATATAAACAAACTGTCAAAAAGTTCGTATCAGAATCAACAAAAGTTCATTTCTATTTTCGAATACACACATTCCGTTGGGTTTCTGGTGCATCTATTCAAGTGAGTGGTATAGTGGTTAAGCCTCATAAAATGTTGAAGCTTACTCTTAATATAGCTACTTGCCTTTGACCATATATGCAATTCAGATTTTCTTGAGCTTTTATAATTTTACTATATATACCTTTGTTTCTTTTTACACAAATACAATTTCAACATTAGATATTGAACATAGAAACGAAGAAAGTGATTTTAAAAATCATTATTAAAAATTCGTTTATTATTGATAAAATTTATCTTTAAGTAAAAATGTGCACATCTACTTTATAGAAACTTCATACCATTTTATTTTACGTGTATCTAAAAAAATAATCGATTTAATTTGATTATTTTAATATTTTTTGTAACCATTGATGAATGGGTTTAATAAAGGTTAAATATGATCATTGTATCTATCGTGATTCGAACTTTTTAAATCAAAATAATTTATGGAGAACTTTGTGAAATATGCAGAAAAAATAGTCAAATATATGCTTTTAACACTTTATGTTCAACTGCTTTCGTGGCGCAGTGGTTTATTGGCTTGCCTTGTAACGCGGAGGTCCTGGGTTCGATTCATGGGCAACAGGAGTAATAGAGTCAGCATCGTAGTAAGTTTTCAAACCCGCCTGGCTAGTTTCCACCCTCAAAGTCATTCTGCCGTCATAACAGCATTGCTCTATTCCGGGAGTCATATATTCGTTTGTGAGTCAGATGTATTTTGGGCGAACACGCTTCACCGTCTACGGAGTCATTGTCACTTAACATCAGGTGAAAATGAGGCCAAGTGTAAGCTTTACATATATATCACGTTTTCTATTAATTGTCAATTGTTGTACACATTCACGGTGATATTAAAACTAGCATAATAAAGAAATATCGTCCGTTTTGTAGTAAGAGATTCAAAGCATCGATAACATTGTTGGTAGGTAAGAAATGCTAATAAATCTCAGTCCGAACTTGTGATTCATACGAATCAAGGGAATAAAGGACGAACGGGTTATAGATGGCCGTTAACCATAGACACCGCTATCAGCAAAATACATGCCTGGTCACAATGCGAAATCTATTACATATTCTACTATTTTTTATAAAAAATTACGATTTATAATAATATACAATTACTAAATAATAATATACATTTTACGATATACGATTTTATAGTATACGATAATATACAATTACTAAAGCATTTAAAATTAATTCTTATGTTATATAGTACAAAGAGCAGATACACTTTCTTTGCATTTATCCTCGACACTAAAAGAAGAATGTTGGCTACTTAACGTAGCTTCGAACAGCTGAAACTATTTAAATCAAACTTTTCATATTTCAAACGTTAATTCGTTTTTTTTTAAATATGAAACATTTAATATATTCCTCTTGCATCACCAGTTTTATGAATAAAAATATTTGATGACTATCGGCCCTTCGCCAGTTTAACCATTTTAATGTTAAGATTTTAACAATTTTATGAAAGCAAAACACGAAAGGCCTTTCGAATTCGAAAGAGGCCTACATCTCGTAGTCGACTGCATAAAGCTAATATTATGCTCGACCAAAATCAGAGACAAAACTACGTAACAAAATTTAACATGCACTAACGTAATATGCTTTGCCAACACAATAATCGTGTTTAGAAGTGCGAGATTCTAACTCCATGATGAAAATCGACGTGGCCCACGGTAAACGGTTTAAACTTGTAAAAATCATATTATCAGTAACAAGGTAGCAAGAACCGGGTCATACTTGATATTGGGTCACGTAGATTTTTTTTAATACCTATGAGTGCAACTTTTTGATATTATATTTGAATCAACAATGGGCTAACTATTAATTTTAATTTTACCAGATGTTTTACGAGGCTGTAGATAGTGAAACATATTCATCCCGAGTACTCTGACTTTATGTATATGTATGACTGGAGGAACAGCAATGCTGTTATGCCGGGAAGCGAGTTCCAAAAACTGTACTATCATCCCTACTCTACTAATCATATGTTCCCGGAATCGGACCCAGACCCTCTGTGTTAAAAAGCAAGCAGTATGTAAACTATAGCGCTACGGACAAGGTCAAAAATTAAATTATGAATAAATAATTAATATATATGAATTCCTTGTTAGGTACAAAATGAACAATTTCCATTTAATTACATAAACAACAAAAATTTATGTTCTGGTTAATAAAAATTATTTCTAATATCCATATCCTTACAACAATTTTCCATATAATCTTTTAAAACATATAATATTTTTAAAAGAATTTCTTGAAACACGTTTGAAAATATCTTGATCCAACTTTATGGAAACTTTTCTACCGTTAGCCCGTATCGGAATTTCCTCTAGACGATATCTCGTTTAAGGATCGGAACACCACATACCGAACGCAATTACCTTTGCTGTCTAATAAATTTTCAGCGTAGAGAGTTTTATAACACTGGCTATTTTGTTAATAAAAATCTTTAATAGAATACAAACGTTCGAAAAGAGAAAACACCATTTTTACAATGTTAAACTAAACAACGTTTACCTAAACTATAGATGTTTTGTAAAAAATATAGAATATATAGCAAACATTTACAACAATGTTATAGCATTCTGAGAAATACAAAGATTTTTGAATTTGATACGATTTTTTTTTATTTTATAATATATAGTTTGTTACATTTCCTGAATCGTTCTTTTCTTGATTTAAATAGTAAAAGTAATAACATATTATTTTAAAATATATATGCATGCATATGATGGTTTTCAAATTTTGTTAGCAATTCTTTTATTCTATTCAAAGGAATCTTATTCATCTATCCTGGTAGAAGCAATTTTCCACACTACAACGATTCCAGAATCAAGTTAGACGCGGCATTACCTTTAGATCAGTGCATCGTACACGGTAAACTCAATTATCGAACCACTCCAGCCCCAGGTTCTCTATAAATTTGTAATCATAAAATCTCTAAAATTTTACTCATACTTTTTACTTGTTCATACATTTCGCTGGACATTAAACTTTTATAGTAAATCATAATATTATTAAATTCATTAATTAATTTACAATAGGATTTTATAATTATTTTGGACAGTTTAGTCCATTTAGCGGAAAACTGTGACCTTAAAATTAAATAAAAAAAATCTTGAAGAGGGCAATAATCGTTATAAAAACTATACTATCCTTTAAGTAGGACTAAATTACAGATAGTCACGATATTTGATCAGAATCTGTTCAGTAATTTGACTGCCTTCGTGGCGCAGAGGTTTACTTACCTGCCTGGTTACGCCGCTTGCCTTGTAACACGGAAATCCCTGGATCGATTCTTGGGTCACAGGTATAGTGCATACTGGATGGTGGTAGGGTTTTTCGTACCTGCCTGGTTAGCTATCACCCTCAATATCAACCAGTGTTGGTACTCCCGCACAAGCCCGAAAGTCTGGGATACCCCATTTAAATAATATAGTGCACTAAAATAAATACAACATAATTGTTACAGCGTTTAAACACGACTGTAAAGATAAAAAAAAATTGAAAAATCATGTCATGTATTAATATTGTTTTACGTAGAAGCATTTATAAATTCTGGGGCTTGCCCTGTAGATATAGCCCTAATGACAGTCTACCGCCATAACAGCGTTGCTATGTTCCGGGAGTCATACGTGTGAGAGGCGTTTTCTGGGCGAACACGCTCCACCATCTAAGTCCGTACGTACCTAATTGTTATCAGTTGAAATATATCATCAGTTGAGTCTAGTGTTAGCCTATAACCAATAGAAGAAGAAAAAAGAGTTCACCACGGATATACATATTGATATGAGATTTACTCGTACACATATGTATATCTCTATATATGTATATCTCTTCATCATATCCGACGGTAGCGATTTCCTAGATATTTTCTTACACGTTTAAATTATTAGCTCGAATATGGCTTGTGTAGGCGATCTATACAATTATAGCTCCATGGGACTAATCCAATATATGTCCTATGATCGAATAATTAAATTTATATATATTATTTATACATGAGAATTTTACTATTATTTTAATCAAAATAAGAAAGATTTAAAATTTGATTTGTATACATCGGTATGATTTTTTTTAAAATATAACGTTAGAGTAGCAAAAACAAGAATAACTGAATTACATTGAAACTAAAAGATCTTGACAACGCAAACGGATCTGGCGCCATTGGAATGTCACTAATTTACATTTATACCTCTAGACGACTTCCAGCCGAACTGTAGATGTAATTTAAATTATTTTGAACTCACGTCTAAAATATCACTGCCGAATAACGTGGTGATTAAAACCCAAATATTATTTATTCGAGTGATGACTACAGGCTGTTATTATAAGATTAATAGATCACAGATTATACACACATAACACAGATTACAATTATACGTAAAATAAAGTATAAGCGACGCGGGAAAGTTAAGGCCCAAATAAACCTATAAAACATTCATAGTTACTTAAACTACAGAATAGATAATTTTTTAACGTAACGAAATTTACTTTTTATTAAAAAAGTGTATTTACTTATTAATATTAATACTTACAGAATTCATTCTTTAAAAATGAACGTTAACTGCAGAGTATTTAGGCGCGTACGGTTAACATAGAAGTAAAATCTTAAAAATATAATTACACTCTAGGAATCCTTTATTTCATTCATTACTTTTATTTGCAGTTATTAAATTATATTAACTTACAACTTACAGAATTAAACAAAAACCGTTCACAAATTTTGTTTGCGAAATAGAATTTATGCAAAACTGTGAAGCCCCGATATTGCTTCGTAAATATTAATATTATTAAATGGTTTTTCTTTAATGTCATTCTAAATGGTTCTAGTTGATCCTGTTTGAATAATACAATTGTAATATGATAGCATCGACAGTGAGTCAAAAACATTAGAGTATACAATGACAAGATATTATTCTTCTCTCTCTAAATCATTTGCTTTTGTATTTTTCTGGTTTCATGCATTATATTATAATCGAAATATGTGGAAATGGTAAGATAAAAATTTTAACATACTATAATTGCTGTTTAACTAATGTTCTCACTTAATAACTTTTAGCTCACTCTATGTTGTTTGGCCGATCGAATTTGTCGAATTAAAGTGCACCGGATATTGCTGCACTGAACACACTGATGCTGAATGAAGCACGTGTGAACGGATATCTATTCGGATGACTCACAAATCCCTGCGGGACTCTGATGTATTTATACGCTTATGTTTAATTCTAAATGAACTGAAAGTAAATTCAAAACGAAATTAATTAATTTGAAATTCATCGTGTCAATAATTAAACAAGTAGAACGAATTAAATACAGGATTGTAAATTATTTCTGAAAAATAATTATATTTAAGTCCATATTCGGTCTCCATGTTATTTACAAATTGTGCAGTTCCTTTTTTTTAATATATACCTAAAAACGCAAAATTCAATACACTTTAAAAATTGCAAACATCCTCACTGTCCCAGAATAAGAATTTTTTGTATCTAAATAAAAATTAGAACAATTATGAAACTAATCATTATGGTCTATAAAATTTTGCAATTTTCACATACTTAAATAACAAATTTAAAAATGAGATATCACCTTAGCAGCACTACGCCTTTGCTGACTGCTGCTGCTGGGATCGGAGATGTTTGAGCTGTTAGTCTTTTTGACGACTATTACAGCCTCATCTGATACTGGCTCACAAATCTGGTGATTCGTGAGCTCGTCTTTTCTAACTCATATTTAACGGATAAATATATCACCCGTAGCTCTTACAAATTTAAATAACTTATAGACCACTCGTGATGTAGTTATTGAAGATAATTATAATGCAAATTTATTCATTTTCCTATATAAGTTATATTAGAACCATTTTTAATGTTCCGCTTTACTTTCAGTTTTTATTTATTTTTATATATACCTTTGATCTCTGTTCCTTATCATATAAAAAAAGATATATTTTTGTTATATGACGTTGGTATATCATGGCAGCTAATATCAATATATAGTTACATAAACACAGGGGCTTTTATATATTACTTCGATAATCATTAAAATATGGACTTAGATATGTACGAAAAACCAAATACAGATAGCTCTGACTTCGGACGTGATATTTTTTTTACTTTTTGTAATAATGAATCTGAGAGAGGATCAATTCTTATATATATAAAAGTGGCGTCTTATGTATTATTCAGTAAGATAAACGCAGGGAAAAGCATAGAAACGAAACGAAATGAGATTATCGAATAGCAACGTTCGCAATAACCCGAACAAAATAACCATTACCACATCGATGAACGAGATACTCTTTAAAATGAAATAGAAAAACACTATAGGGCATACTCTCGGTGGAAACAAATTCTAGTTAAGATTCAATACTGAAATTCAGAGTGGAATATTGACTTTTCCAATTTGCTCCGCATCGTCCATCTAGCTATTTGATCTGACATCGGAACTGTCATGACGGATACAAATTCAGTTACGAATATGTCGATACTAAAAGAGAAAACATTGCAATTTATTTCTTGACATTATTGCTGTTATAAAAATAGTCTAGTGTTAAATAGCAAATAGATAGAAAGAGAATGTATAAAGAAGAATATAGATAGAGAAATAAATAGTATCTATCTAATAAAATAAATATTTTGAAAACAAAACGCAGACTGATATAAATATGATATAAAATAATTAGGTTAGTAAAAGGTAAATAAAAAAAAATAATATTCATTTTTAGCCAAATTTAAAGTACACATATAACTTTAAAAATCGATAATAAAATTAATTTATAAGAAGTGGTTAGTGCTAGTTAGATAATGATATATATTATGTTATGGTTTTAAGTTCTAGTAACGTAATAAATAAAGGTATATACGTTATAAAAAGTTTTAACATTTCTTTAGCCAGCAACAATATAGCCGGATAAATATTCACCGCCTTAATACGCCGCAAGCGCTTCAATATTCTCCAAGGTATATTTTAAGCTGGCAGAAGCTAGATTAGGGAAAATTTAAACCAAATATATTTGAATGAACGTTCTTGGTTTAACTTTGATTTAGTAGAAATACTTCGAATAATGTTTAATAGATATTCTTAGTTTAATTATATTAAGAATTAGAGGTATACATTAGATGAGGTTATGAATATTAGTAAAATGATTTATAATTCTAATGTCAAATTTTATAGTCATATATACTCCTACACAGTTTTTTTTAGATCGCATAAACTGAATTTATGATGCATCACTTTCTGTTATTCTGAACAACTAGTATTGCAACTGCAATAGAATTTTTATTCTAGTCCTATATTTGAACGATAATTTTATAGTCTTTATGGATATAATAAAAAATGTATGTGATTTTGCTCATCCTTATGTATGAATATTTTTAATGTGTAAAAAAGAGTCTACGAGGTAACGAATGTTAATGTTGAGATTTGTGAGATCTTGGAGAAGACCTTTTGTAACAAAACAAGTTAAAAAAGATTTATTAAACAGTGGCAAAAGGTTTAGACAACAACAACTTCTCTTTGAACTCGAATTGAATCTCTATTGAAAGCGGGAGAGATTAAGATAAAGTCCTAAGTATATGGGTGAACCACACTAATTGACCTCACATAAACCCTGAACGACGGGTCGGACAATTGAATCCATATTAGATTTACTTTCATTGGGTGTCTGTCATTAGCCAATAATTATCATAAGCCACGAACCAGGATGAACTTCATTTTCATTAATACATCCACACTTAAATAGTTGGGAATCTCTTGCACAGATAATAACATTATGAAAAAGAGGAGGGTATTTTAAACTAAAACTGTTTCATCCTGTATCTTATTTTTAAAAAATTTTAGACATCTCTCATCATTTTTAAAAATCGCTCGAAAATGTTAGACAAGTAGCTCTGACAATAGGATCACCATTGTTGTAACAAGAAAATGCAAACAATGTACACGCTATTAATTAGTCGTCAGGAGGCAACGATCCTCATTGAATTGCAAATTGTAGATGTTTTGTTTGCAAACAAAAGCTGTTCCCAGATGAAGTAGCAGTGAGAGTAATCTACAAGCGAGAGCTATCCAATTTATAACGTAGATCCTTTCCAATACAAATATACAAAAAAGCCAAAAAATTCCGCTCATTTATATAAAATTGAAAAAAAAAACATATCTGGTAATTTCTTTTGTTTATATTGCAATATTTGGAATACCCACATTAAAATTACCGTAATCTACCTATCGTAAATTTGCTAAATATTGCTCATTACCTGTACTCACAAAGAAACAGAAAACATCAATATAAAAGTATCTCCTAGATTAACCAAGTGTTCTCATTTAACATACAATTATCTGTTATAAACTTATTTGAAAATATAATAATATCGAAATCATTGTTTGATCATATGTTTGTAATATATTGTAGTGTTCACTCTTAAACAAATGCTAAGCACTTTATCTTTGTTCTTTTTTTATGAAATTAGAAAATTCGTGTCATTGTACACTCACGACATTATTTAAAAAAAATTCTCTACACGTTAATCGAAGATTCTCGGTAATGAGCTCGGTTCTTTCGGTACTTGAGAAGTGTGAGTTGTTAAATTTCACGAAGAAATGAAAACGTTAGTGAAAACTGAGTGCGATGGCACGTGCTTATATGCTTATAGCGCTTAAGTACACGACCGCGACTTTACAACGTGTTTTATATGACAAAATACCTATAACACATATATTTAAGAGAAATTTATAACATTAATTAAATACTAGTATTTAAAAAAATATATCAAATCACTTCAAAAGATTTTTACAAACACAAACGTTCTTACAAAAGGTCATTATAAAATTAAATACAAGACAGTTAATCGATGTAACAAAGAAATATTTTAAAAGTTTAAAAATAGCATTATGATTATACAAGTCTACAAAGCTACGTCTACATAACTGTATATTTAAATTTCCGTCATCAGTAACTTTTTAATGAACTTACAATACAAATCTATTTTTTTAATTAAGAATTAAAAGAAATCGTTTAAGAACATGAGTATTTCCAAGTTAGCTAATTACAGCATATAATACGAGGTTTGCAATTTTAGATGGTAATGCCACTTCATATCTTGCAGTTTTGCTAATTAAAAAGATAATGCGAAAAATTTAAATTTCATACGCCTTTGGACAAGAATCGGCAGTAATGAATTATCTGTTGCCGCTTTTGCTTATGTTTAATGTAGGTAATAATGGCTACCAAAATAGAAAAGGTAATATTTAAAGTAAATTACAATTATTCTAAATTTAACGTACTGAGCAAATCACGTTCATTTCATTTCACTTCTTATACCTATTATGTCTTAAAATGCCTTCATGACATTCACTTCAAAAATTCCTGAATTTTATGCTTTTTTCCTAATGTGTTCCTAAAAATAATGTGTTAAAGCATCGCTAAAACAAGAAGTTATATGAATCATATTCGTAATATTGGACACTTCCGTTCCATTTTAGACTACATTTACCGACATATTTTAATGGTTTTCTTTTCGAGTCTGTTGTAATTTTGTATATTATCGTATTCTTATTTTTAGTGTTGTGCAATAAAATGTATAGAGCAATATTGTCAAAGGCAGTATAGAAAGATAAAAAAGTCAAACGCATTTTAGTATACGGACCCTTTTATCTGGGGTTGGTCCGTCAAAATGACGGCTCCGGTAAATCTAGTGTTAAGTAAATAATAGTCGATAGATTATAAAACAATGTATCAACATAAAAACTTACATTAAATGAATTAACCACAAAATAAAAGTGTCTCTCCAAACAATTTCTTAACCAAGTAAAGTTTATATATTAAAAATAAGTGATATTAATTTTTTTTATTTCACGATTTATGTTTCTTATTCTATGGACACGTGGCTTTTAAATGGGGTTCATTTCAGATGTTCTAGAAGGTTACGTGGTTGGCGGGGTAGAAGTACCAATATTGATGTATCCTCATGTAGCTCAAATTTCCTATAAAAATCTCTTATGCGGCGGTTCGATAATCAGCGACCGTGTGATATTAACGGCCGCCCACTGCTTATATACAACAACGGGTGAATTCATGAATGCGAAGGACATTGTAGTCTACCTTGGTGAGTGTTACAAATATATCTAATTAAAATCGTTAAGCTACCAATAAATTGCCAATTTTTGTTAGTATAACGTACGACTTCCTCCGTGGCGTCGTTTACCGGTTGCCTTGATACACACAGCTCTCAGATTATAAAGAGCTGTGGTAAGATTAGTAGGGGAGACTAGATGTTTGTATGGCTTTTCGAACCTATCTGGCTATTTAACACACTAAATGTGTTAATGCCGCGATAATAAAACTGTTGCTTTGGCAGTCGTATATGTGAACACATTCTCGGCGAGCACACTCTAGCACATTTTGCCTCATTATCAATTGACATCGTGTGAAATTAAGATCAAGTTTTCGCTCATTGTTAACAAAAATAAAAAATATATATAACATAATAAAAAAAATAACAGACGTGCAGGTGCAATATGATGACACGATGAATCTATCGTTCGTTAATGTTATTAATTGGTCTAAAAATATTAGAGATATTAAAAACCGTTCAAAACATATATTTATATACACACACCCGCACACCGCACTCCCTGGGAAAAGCACCCTCCATATCGGAATAGCGCATGTTTAAATTATTCGATCTTTCATTGCAATCAATAAAATTACCTGTCTGGGCGTCGGCAGCGCGTTCGCATTCAAGAGTCCTTCTCTTCGTGGTGTGATACTACTGCTGGTGTACCGCAGGGTGGTGTTCTATCTCCTTTACTTTTTGCTATATTTATAAATACTATATCCCAAAATCTCTCCACATCCTACCACCTGTATGCAGATGATCTACAGATATATATACATGCTCATCCTAGTGAATTAAGTGATGCAATTAGT
>DWQX01005199.1:0-13449 GCA_018245475.1 Pharmacophagus antenor
TGCGGCTGTTGGGTATCGGACGCTGGGGGCCGGGGGGCGGTAATGACCACAGTCCGCGCGAAGCAACCTTGCGTAATTTCGGGTTAAGTTGACTACGACCTGCGATCTTGAGGAGAGGCATGCGTTTGGCAAACACGCCCGTTAAATTACTGTTCTTTTTTAAAATTATGATTAAATAACGAATAATTCGTAAGCATAGTCCTGACATAACTGTATGTATTATTGTACCGGTTCTGGTCTACATCGGTTTTAATTATAATTGTAATGGTTTATTCTAAGATTATAAATCCATACTAATCATTATTAAATAAAAACAAATTGCTAATAACATTACCAATGAAAATATTTAATATAATTAACAATTTACAACTATCAAATTACTATAATTTATACTTTATTGTTTATTAAGCATGTGGTCCATGTGCATGCCTGACTAATGTTGTAAAATAAATATTAGTAATAGATGGGTCATAATACTGAAAACTTTATGTGAACTTAAGTACTATGTTAAATGTTGGTCGGGAAAACGTAAATGGTAATCGTGTATGTTAATTTTTTTTATGTATCAATTATCTCCGTCATTTATTAAAATTAATGAATGCCTATTTTTTATTTATTTATAGATTTGCTTTAAGTACAATAACAAAGGTTTTAATTTAATAAATCTTATTAAGCCTTAGTCTTTATAAATATTATGAGATAAAAAAAAGTATTTCTTTAATATTTTATCTGTATATTTAAGGGATATTTTCTATTTGTATATCTTTCGATAATGTCCGTTATATTTGCATTTTGTTTGATTATTGTATTAATTTTCATTATTATATAATTTTTTAGATCTCAAAATATGGAGTCCATTATGTAAACTAATAATAGGTTAATAAATATAAAAATATTTAACTATAACTTCTTTTTTAAATACCGGTCATATTGATTAATTTTGTTAGAGACATCTGTCTCAACTGTCGGTAGTTTAATTCATTCTTTAAAAAGTTAAAACAAATGTTGTTGCTGAATGTGAAAAAACATAAAACCAATTTGCACTCGAATCTTTTTTTTTTAATGTATTTCTTTATACCGATGGTTGCACTGTTAGGTTAATGGCAGCAATTTTAAATGATCACTCAAAACTTCAACCATCGTCAAAGAAATTCTTTATTTATATCAAACAAACGCATTTACATAATCCATTGCTTAAATGCAGTTTTGTTTGAATAACGGTGGTTTACGTGAGAATTACAAACGTCTGCGTCTGCGTTTTAGAACAATAAATTTTAAAACAAGCCTGTAAAGTATGAAGTCGTTTGACATGTACAGTTATGTTGCCAAATTACTTTTATGATGTATATTACTTTTTAGAGATTTGCATATAGCTTATTGTAGGATTTGTCATTGATTTTTTTTTAACCTCTAGCACTATTTCGACGAACAGCATACGTCTGCAGAATTTTCATGGTTAGTGTAATATTTATAACGTGAATAGAACGATTTAACGCATTTCGTGCACGTAATATGGACGAAGCTGTGACAGTACTTATTCTAATTAGAAGCGTATTTGGAATTGGAATGGGAACACGGTTCTTTCATTTAATTGGCAAGAGGTAAAATATTAAAACTGCTACTGAGTTTATATTCTTAAAGAACATTTCGTAATAGTAACATAAAGCCTTGTACGAAAACGTACGTTGTTTTCACTTTCATTAAAACGGCGTTTTATTATTTATTGAGTACATTACGTTATGTTCTTAACTGTAAATATATAAAAAAACAAGTTTATGTTGCCTCAGTCTAAAACCGGATAAGTAATTATAATGTACTTATAATAATAATTATAAACATCGATTTATAACGTATGACGTTTTATTACAGCAATTTATTATGCAGGCTGCTTTAATTTTTTTAATAGTTACGAAAGAGTATATATATAACTACCATTGGTTAATTATTGTTCGCCTCTGTGGTATAGTACTTTATCATTTTTCTTGTAACACGCGAGATCGTGGGTTCGATTCCGGGGCCTCCTGGGTACTGGCGTCTGAATGGAGGTAGGGTTTTTTGAACCTGCTTTGTTAGCTATCAAACTAAGTCAATTAGTCGCCATAACAGCGTTGTTATCTACCGGCGGTCAGTCATGTAAGATCACGTATAACAATCCTTAGATGTTTAAGCGTGTTCGCTCGTTAGCAATCGTCAATATCATGTGAAATTGAGGTCAACTGTTAGACCATTCATGATAAAAATGGAATTACAAGATAACCAGAATAATTAAGATTGTTATGATTTTGGAAATTTAAAAAATATTATGTGACAAACACAAATGATATATTATTAATGCGCTGCGGAAATAATAACATAATACTGTAAACTCTCATTTCATATATTAACCTATCAAATATCCAGTTTCCGTTACATCGTAAAGTACAAACGGTTATTTGCATTTCATCAACCAGTATAAAAAAAATCGATTGGACCTCAACCTTTTTTCTCGCGAATTTAGCCCCAAATGGTTTGCGAGATTTCTTTTTTTTATTTATTTATTTTTTTTTTAGAAAATGTGCGCTTACGCAGCCGGTACTTAAGTTAAACGTTCCAAAACTGGCCGCAATTTGCCAAGGCTTGAGTAAGCTATAAATCATGTTAAATAATTTTTTCATTACCAGTCCGTCGGATCGCGTACAGGGTTAATATTCTATTAGTGCTGACGTGTTGTTTTATGAGATGATGTATTGATTTTCATTTATTGCATTTTCGTGTCTTCACATCGACTTATGTTCAGGACCGAGAGTTTGTAATAAGTAATAAAGAACCGGATAAGGTTATAACAAAACGGCCTGAAAAAATTCACAGGAAAAAAACGTTTAAAAATAATCGTTACACTTTTTCGTCGTTAATGTTTACAAATAATTTTTATGTTATTAAATATATACAAATTTATAAAACGAGGATACGACATGCCTCTAACGTTGGAGATCAATAAAAATGAATTACATTGGTTATAAACGTTAAATGATTATAAATCGGAAATTATGGCGAGCTTTTAATACAACTAAGTTTAAAAATTAATTTTTAGACGTAGAAATTGTAGAGATTTTTAATTTTCTAACAGAGGTGGGATGGTACTAGCCTGATATATGTAGACACTTCTCGTAGTTGGATCTTCTATAAAAAAAAGACATTTCATTGAATCTGTAATAATTAATATAACAATTATTAAAGAATCTGTCACTTCTGCAGCTAATTAGGTCTGTGTGAAACTCTTATTACGGCAATATGTCGAGACGTTATCAGATGGTAAGAAATTAGTCGGACAATGGGTTACAGCCCTGCTCGGAGCCACGGCGATTTTGGCGAATAGTGTGTCAAACTGCGTTGTATAAATTAATTCCGTGACCAGTTGCACACCGTTTCAATGATTATGATTATTGTATTGGTTAAACAATTAGTAGTTTTTAGCAGCACGCTACCTAAAATTATAGTTCACTATATAATCCATATTTGTTTATTTTTTTTTCTATGTATAATTAACGCCAGGTTTGCAGAAATTTTTTCATAGTTTTCCGCGCCATTGTATTTTGCTGCGTCAATGAATACTTGTATTTACTGTACAGAAAAAGAAATTAAAAACCAGTGTAACATATAAATAAAAAGAATGATTAAAAAATTAGGACATTTTTGAGACAGAGAATTTTTTATCAAAAGTTGTTTCTTGAAACTGATGGATCTCTTAAAAGTGTTCTCGTGTTAATAGGTTTCGTATTATTTATAATATTAATAAATACAATTTAATGAGTTTTTTTAATTTCAATTATGCTTTGTTAAAAAAAATTGTTTTAAGAGTTTGTCTCGATACCTTAGCAAATTATTGTAATTTTTTATTGTCGTTTTAATTCACCTGCGATGGTTAAAAATAGTAAGACTAATCGATAGAACGAAGTTTATAGCAGCTTCTGAATGCATTACAAGGACAATTACCTTATGTACAGCATTATATAATTACCTGTCACATTTTATCAAGTTTTATGTTTCTTAATACAGTAAATAAACTAGGTGCGGATTAATTAATTATGTTTAAGTAAAAGGGATGTTGGAATAATAAATTAATTAATTTTATTAAATGTTAAGTGAATGTTGTGACTGGTAATTAAATATATTTTTTATCGCTTAAGGCCTGATAGTTGACTTTAATTTCACCCGATGTTAAGTGACAATGACGCCGTAGGTGGTGAAGCGTGGACGTACGGAATATTTCTGGTCGGAAGAGATCTATGTTGTATGGCGGAAGATTGACATTAAGGGAGGTACTTGGGTACGCGAGTTCTAGAAAACCTACCACCACCCAGACTCCACTACTCCTGTGACCCGGCAATCGCACTCGGAATCTCCGCTTTACACTCTGCCACGGTGGCAGTCAAAAAAATTTACATAATCATTATGGTGGTAAATCATTCTAGCTGATATAAATGGTATAATAACCACTTCAACGCCTAAAAGTATTCTTTTTCAGTGAAACAATGAACACAATCCCGTCTGATGTTAAGTGGCGTGGTGATCTGGGTTGGTGAACAGTACTAACACAGTAATAGCCCAATCACTCTTCTCGTGAATAGACCCGCGAGTGACAGTATTTTTGTCTACAATATCCATTGTCTACAATTTCGTGGCTTTGCTTTTATAAGCTTGATATATAGAGATATATAGATTATACGTGACATTAGAATATGAACTATGTGAAAAACATGATGTAGTCCATGTAATATTTCCTCTTAGATTCAATTACGTAGTTAAAATAACTATATAAACATTTCTAAGCACGCTTTAAAAAACTCGATTCACTACCTAAGGACTGCCCGCTATTTACACTTAATTCTTATAAAAGCAGGTGTCAATACTTTTGTTTTTCTTTCTCCTTAGTCGACCTTCCGTCCACGCTATAAACGTTTGTGGTACCTAATTCTTTTTTTTTTTTGAATTCGTTAAAAATTACAATCGATTTGTAAATTTGGTTTGCATTATTACAAGGAATTTACTTGAGGGTAACAAGTATTCAATTGTTATCTATTTGGCTAAGTTTACATATGAATTCCGTGACGACGATCTAAAAATTGTAATTAAAATATTTAAAAAAAATTGTATGTTTAGACAAAGTAGCTCGATTTTATTATACTTTTCAGATACGCCTAAGAGAGTATATCATGATTTGTTGTGGTAATAGTGTGGTAATCGTTTATATGACATTATCAATTGATCTAATGTTTTATCTTATTTCTATAGTCTTAGTTATTAAATATAACCTAAGAAAGTAAGTAGATAACAATCCACTGTTTAGTTTTGTTAAAACTGAGGCTGTAGTTAAGTGTCAGAATTGAATGATAAATTAGAAAAGTTAATAAAACCTAATGGTTTTAATAACTTTTCTAATTATTAGTAATAACTAAGAATCTAGAATAGAAAAGAATAGTCTGTTTTGCATAATGAAAACAAAATATCAATCAAAGAATCTATTGATGAATGTATCCTCTTAATGTCTATAAAGTTTTTGGATGTCGGTAGAATTTATCAAACCAGCCTGGCTAGCTTTCATTGTAAATGTCAATTTGCCGCTATAACAGCAATGCTGTATTCCGGCAGTCATACGCGTGAGAGCTAGAAGTATTTTGGGCGACCATGCTTTGGTACATACGACCTCATGGTCACTTAACATAAAGCGTTATCGACGACAAGTGTTAGACCAAAACCGATAACAAAAAAGTTTATATCATTATCTAAACTGTTTTAGTATACTGACATTTTTCTCTGGCTCCAATCAGTACTTCATGAAAGTAAAATCTATACTGTATTGTCTACGGTGACTATGTTCAACATCGTTCCATTTAATGGAGCACATAAATCAAAAGAAAATTAATGCGGGTAGCGCCTATAATGTAATACGTTCGACAGTGGTATAATTAAACGACAGAGAGAATCATATATAAAACATACATGTGAGAAAGAGTGGAAGTACTTGCTATTTTTGATTGACTGAAGCGATTGCACAGGCGATGCCATCTGTCTTCTACCGAGGCGATTTGACGCAGCGTAAGATTTAATTTTTTTTTTGTTAAGACAAACAGAACTAATACTGAATAGTTTATTGAAACTTTAAAATTGTTTTTTATCTATAGAAAGCTAACACTTGATGCTATGTGAAAATGACGATAAATATGGTACAGTGTACCTTGAATACTTTGATTCTAACATATATATAAGAACATAGTGATGCTGATAGGTGGTAGATTAACTTATACAAAACTGTTTGTTTACTACGTGTGCAAAATATATTCTAATCTACAAGATTTTAAATTATGTAGTGCATCAACACTCAAAATGATTCATAGTTCGTTTATAATAATTAAATGAAACTCAATTATTATGTGTAATTTGTAAACGTGCTTTGAAATAAGCATTAAACATTTAATATAAACATAAAAATTCATTTTAAGGGGATGTTCGAAAAGGCTCGTCACAAATGGTCAAAATATAACCACTAGCAGTACATTTTTTCAAAATTATTTAATATATGATACCAGACCAATCGAGCCAGATCTTGGTCTTAAATCGCTTAGAGGCTAATCACCTTTTCAGGTATTGTTAGGTTTCTAAAGAAAGACTTCGATTTAAGCTTTCTTTTAATGTAATTTATAATGCAATATAACAGTAGGGAATGCCTTCAATGTAAATAGAAATGGTATCGCCTGAACAACGCTTGGATTTTAGATGGGGGGTATGCAAAATCTGTGCAATGATTTAATGCCTTCCATATACGTTGTATTCAAAATGAGCTCCACAATCGTATCATTGATGTTCGATTTTCCGCTATCTGTCGCTGGACGTTATAAATTGCAGGAAGTTGATGTTTGAATGTAGCAATAAGTTGCCGATAGGCGAGGTTTGAGTTCGCGTATTGTTTTGGAACTCTTAAAAGATTTTATAACTCCAAAATACTATGTTCTGTGCGCATTTTCCTATTTGTTAATATGCAAACAACACTATCGCCTGATAAGTCAGTAATACATCTTCAACTGTGAATTATAATTCTATTTAAAGGTTCTTCTTTAAAGGGAAATTAATGATATTGTAATAAGCTTATATTTCAGACTATCTAACTAAATATGTCATAATTGTTAGGGATTATGACAACCATTACAGATAGTCAGCTTTTAATTCAACTAAAAGAACAATTGTTGCGTACTTGAGAAGAAATTATTTTTGATACTGATTTAGATATATCGTTTGCTTATTCTACCTGTAAAAGAAATAAAAAGCTGGGCAGTATCATAATACCAGTCAATAATTTAAAAAGAACAACTAGATTAAGATAATTTGGTCATAACTTTATAAAAAATTAAATGCTGTGTAATTATTTTTCTGCATTATGAATCAATTAACTTACAACAGCTACATAAGAATTAATTCTCAATTGCAGTATACTCAAGAGGTGGTCCTATATTGATGTATTATTAATGATAAAAAATATATTTCACGGTTGCAAATTACTTCATGACTACGGCCTGCAGATGCTTTACATCGCAAATTTAGCATAAACGCATCAATTTGCTGACAATTACATATATGTTTCACTTCCACTTATACGTTGTTGATTCTCTGTCTCCCTTCCACAAACATCTGGTAGGCTGAAGCGTTAGGCTGATAATTATATTACCCTCAAATAAATACTGACTGTATGAACGTTTGTTATTGAATTTGTTCGATGTTTTTTTCATTAGCTATTTAAACATAATGAAGGTTATCTAAATATATTACCAAAGGCGTAGTAAGTTTTAATTAAAGGATTAACCGTTTCCATAGATTTTTCAGTTTCAAAAAGAAGTTTATATATTAATATGTATAATATTAGTAAATTTTTGATACTCAAGGCAATCATGTGTATTTTATTTCTAAAGTGGGCGAATACTTGACACCTTTTTGATCAAATTATTTAACAAGACTTGGTATTTTAGATGATAGTGCATTTTCTCGAATTCACCTGGCTACCAATCATAATGTCAATCTATTGCCATCGCATTGCTGTGTTTGAACGTTTCAACATATAAGAGAGAGAGTATTCTCATCGACAGCTTCCAAATCAAGGGTCCCATTTTCACTAAAATTATTTTAAATTGTGGCCAATTTCGATTAAACAAATGTTGTCGCTAAAAAGTATCAGAAACGTGGCACTGTGTAGCGTCCCAACTAGGATATATCCTTAAAAAAAAAATGATGACATTTTATATGATCAATATTTAGAACACTTTTTTAATTTTTAGGTATCCATTTAAACACTTGAATGTACTTGAAATCGGCAATACGTCCGGATAGTGCAGCGTAATCGAAAGCGACCAGTTCGCTGGCTAAATGCGCACAAAAAGCCATCACTCTAAAGGAACTGACGGGAGCGCGCGCGATGCCGGGAATCCGAGCGCGTCAAAAACAAGGAATGCAACAATGGTCGGATAGTATCGGCCCATTTCGTTGTTTGTTACCGGCGTAACGTTTTCGCGGCGGATGCGGAATAAGCCGCCCGTGTTCGCGCAGAACGATAGAATTTCACATTATTCAATGTGCACTTTTTGAGCGTCCCGTTATAAAGCTGCCAGTTGAGTTCTACTAAAGGTAAATACTTAGATTTTATGAGAATAAAATATCTAGTACTTCATCAAAATCACATTCAACTTCATTCTAAATTATCATATAATTTCAATTCACACGAGAACAATAAAAATAAATTAGCGTCGACTGAGACGGAAGCAACTAACAAAAACTTATGAAGTATACTTAAAAGTGTTTCCAATAAATTTTAAGATCACCTTTACGCCATACCATCGTATTAAATCAGTTTACGTTTTGTAAATTATTAATAAGATAGTGAGTTTTTGATTGCCTCCGTGGCGTAGTAGTTTGCCTGTTTGCAATGTAATGCGGAGGTTCCAGGTTCGATTTTCGAGCCACAGGAGTAGTGGAATCTGGATGGTGGTAAGTTTTTTTAAAAACCCGCCTGGCTAGCTACCAACCCCAAATGTCAATCTGCGGCCATAACAGCAATGATGACTTCAAGAATTCATACATGAGAGCCAAAACCACTCTAAGTGAACACGCTTCACCATATAATGCCGCATTGTCACTTAACATCACGTGAAAAAAAAGCCAAGTTTTAGCCTATAACTGATAAAAAAGCGCACGCAGACAGTGACACCTAGCCAGGCTGGTTCAAAAAATACTACACGATATATATGCCCGGAATCGAACTAGAGACCCCTGTGTGATATGGAAATTACTGAGCAAGCAGTCTCTTCGTTCGAATAGCGTAAATAGCTCATTAAATGGAACTATACCTCGTCCCTTATTAATTATTCTATTTGTCTAATTTGCTTTTCAAACAGAACTATTGCTAAACTATCTCCGATTATAATTTCGTTCTACCTGTGTATTAGTTTAAAAATGGACGTGAGTGTAGACGTTAGATAGAGTCAGGGTCAGTAATGAGCCAGGCCTGGACAAGTCGTTAGTGTATATGCAACAATGGGGCCCGCATTTGCATAGAGCGCTCACCAAGCGGCTGACGAGACGGGAATGCGTGGAGCTTTGTTTATCCGACGTCCGACAGGAAGTTCTTATTTGCAAGTGTATTTTTAGCAAATGACCACGCATCTTCATAGTTCAAAGTATGAAGTATGAAGATGTACAAAATAATAAATTAATATATAAACATATTGGTCTGACTTCGTACATTTTTTTTTACTTTTGCCGTATCTTAAAGTTGGTCAAGGAAGTTGAAAACAGATTGTATCACTTATTGTTGATTGTGTGTTCAATTTTTAGTTTTAATTTCACTGATGCCCGAAGTTAATTTGAAGGTGATCCGATTATCTTTAGTTTAAAATTATGATATAAATTCACGACATTGTTCAATGTTGAATGCTTTGTTACAACAATAAATTATAACTAAAGAAATTATGGTCATAATCGTTTGTTTAGAGGAGATAAGTTAAAACGGTTATTTACAAAAATGTTGCTTTTGTATTTTTTAAATATTATTTGTCGCTTCCCGAACGCAGTGGTTTATTATTTATCATATAGGACTGGATGGTGGTAAAATTCTTTAAATCCGCCTAGCCAGCTACTACCCTCAATGGTAACCTCTTCTCATAAGAGCATTGCTATATATAGGTAGTCATATATGTAAGAGCCAAAGTATTCTAGGCGAGCACAATTTTCAACCACTCCATGCTTATTGTCACGTGATATAGAGTGCTAATAAAGAAAAATCATATTAAAACTTTCAGTATAGTAAACCCACTCTATGTGATTTCCAACGACATTGCGCATACGTTTCCAATTGAATATAATTTATTTAAAGTAAGTTTGTTACTTAAAATATCGAACGTCCGTCTTTAGATAGACAATGTCGTTTGACGGACAGCAGTCTATATGCGTTATTTTGTGTTATTTATACATCTGAATAAATACACCTCACGAAGTGGCTAGTGAATGTGCACTTCCATTGTTTTTAATAACTGTTCATACAATTACTCAGTCACATCTTTAACACATTTGCAAAAAAGGATTCTTTCTCTACATAGTTCAACATTGTTAGGAGAGCAAAAATAGACATGACTTAAAGATCTTAGCTTTCCTTTTGTTTAATTATGTCTGTTATATAATAAAAAAAGTTTTAAATTATTCTTGGCATTTTTATAACAATAATCTATATTAGTTTTTTTAATAGGAACAATAGGTAAACGAGCGGTCGGTTCACCTGATGGAAAGTGATCACCGTCGCCCATAGACAGCTGCAACACTCCGGGAGCCGCAACTGCGTTGCCGATATTTAAGGAAGGAATAGTCTATTTTCTTTAATTATTTTTTTTAAATCTAATAACGTAATGTGATTATTTCTTATTTGCTGTATATCTTTATAAAAACCGTTCCGAAAAGTCTTTATTTTATATTTTAAATGAATCAAATGAGTCGTAATTACGAAATCAAGTAAACAAATATGGTGCAGTTTTATAGCTGACAAATAATTTCATTTTTATACCTACTATAGGCTTATAGCACATCAATTTCACATAATTTTAATTGACAATAAATTCGATGATAGTGAAAACATAATAAATAATAATTAAATATCTTAGACATATTACACATATAGTACTCTGGTCCCAAGATAGGTAGCCATGTAGCTGTACTATGGGTTATTGGAGACCGATATAGATATATTTTTTTATTAATACTTAAATATATATTAACAACCATATATAGACCCAATGCAAATTATCATCTCACGAATGTTTATCCTGAGCGGGAATCGAACCCGAGACCCGTGCTGTGAGAGACAGAGTTAATACCGTTACACTAATGGGCCAGTTAAATAGTACTCATTCAGAAAACTTTGACCCGCATATTTTTCACTGATGCTGCTAACTGTTGCCCTGTTATAGCTATAATTTGATAATGTGTAGGTATCAATAGTATAACCTTCAAGCTGCATCACTTACGTGGCTTTAGAATCGAACCAGCGACCTTCGTGTTACAAAGCAAGCGCTTAGATACGCCACGGGCGATACAATGGAACACAGTAGTATGATTAAAGAAGACAATGTGAATGTAAAATAGCATTTTTCCATAAAGAGCGTTTTAAGTTTCCATTATGATACATAGATTTAGAACTAGTCATCGGTGACGAAGTGATGTTTAAATTGCCAAAGAAATATTAGAATTACTAAGCTAGGAGTTTTTGCAAATTGTAGTACTCAGCGCAAACTGTGAGATAAATATATTTTGTTATCGGTTATGGGCTAACATTTGGTCTCGATTTCACCTGATGTTAAGTGACAATAAGGCCGCAGATGATGAAGCGTGTTCACCCAGAATACATCTAGCTTTTACATCATGACTGTCGGAACACATCTATGCTGTTATGACAAAATAAAAAACTAAAAATGATAATTTTGCATTTTGACGATCATATAATGTGCGATATCTTTGACTTTTAACTAAACATTTCAAGATGGCGATGTGTTGAAATATGTTTAAAACCCGTCAAATAATGACACGCCATTACTTACTATTGCTACATTTGCGATTCGTGTATGGATTCCGAGAAGAGCGGATTGTGTGAAGGCGGTGCTGTCGCGCAATATTTGTCATTACGTGTTGTAAGCGTCGGCGTCGAAGTCGAGGAGTCGAAGAAATGTTTTAGTTACGCGCCTCGACCGCCGCTCGCGTTGCTGACGGCACTTCAAACGCAGAGTGAAACTAAACTGAAAACAAAGTTATATATAATATAAAAGGAAAAGAAGACCGCAAAAACTCATTTTACGATTATAACTATTATCGTAATTGTTTAATTTTTATTATTATTATATTTTAGAAGTTTAATAGCATTTATTAATTATTAATCGAATTAGATGAAAATAATACAAATTAATAGTTAAAGGATTAATAAACATAATACTTTTCACTAACCTTGGCCTTTATTTTTAGTAATAATTAGCCTGTGTATATTTCCAAAGCGCCGCCATCACCGTGACTGCCTGCTTGTGTAGGCCGTCGACCGCGGTTTTCACACTGTCTCCGCATCTGACTCAGAGACGGACAAAGAGGTTTCTGTACAAATGTAAATTTCCTTTATACTCAACACTTTACATGCAGATTGGGGACTCGGGGACGTACCGATTGAAAACTTTCCAGCCGTTCAACTCATAATGTTTCGGAAACTGTTATTAATGTCGGCTATTGGTCTTACTTGTATACTTTTTTTTACGTTCACGTTTGTTTGACGTGTGACGAAGCACTATAATGGGACGCCTTGAATATTCTACATTTTGAGTAGCTTAGTTGTGGTTATGTTTTGATTTTGGACTGATAGTGTCAGATGTTTCAACAGTCATAACTGGTCGTCAATGTTCTTAATATGACTGCAGTTGCGAAGTGAGATTATTATTAATAAGCTAACTAAATTTGTCTGCCGTAGAGCTGTTTACCGTTTGCTCTATAACACGTAGCTCTCAGGTTCGATTTCTAGGTCACAAGAGTAGTGGAGTCTGAATGTTTGTAAAGTTTATTGGAGCCCGCCTAGTTAGCTACAGTTCTCAATGTTTTTTTGCCGTCATAACAGCATTGTTGAATTTTGGTACTCATACACTATGAGAGAATTCTGGGCGAGCACGATTAGAATCTACAACTTAATTTGATTACTTTCGTGCTTTAGTTTACCCGCTTGTCCCGGTTTCGATTCTAGGGTAAGAAGTGTAGTGGAGTGTGGATGATGGTAGGGTTTTACGTACTCGGTTGATTAGCTCTATACCAGTCTGCCGCCATAACAGCATTGCTGCCCCGCGTTTGCGATACAGGCGAACGATAGTCGGAGACGGGGCCCGGCCTTGTCTTCGACTATTACGTAGCCCTCGC
>DWQX01005200.1:0-13445 GCA_018245475.1 Pharmacophagus antenor
GTACATATCAAGTATTTTACACCGGGTTTAACGCGGTAACGCTATATCTAAGATAGTTAAACTAGGCTAGTCAACAAATATTGTAGTCAATTTTTAGTCACTCTTTAATTCTCTACTTTTTAACAGTTATTTTTAGTGAATCAGCTCTATAAGAACTACGCTCACATATTTTATTTCAATTTCTTTCATAATAAGGCAAATGTAAACATCTCATCTCAAATTTAAATCGCCATCGAAGCACTAGGTATACGATTTTCCAGATAAAAGCGTGTACTGACCAGTTGCTGCATAAACGTGAGCATCCAATAAGAAAAGCTCGATGTAAACTTTGGATTTCGTCCCGATATTTTACTATTCTCGATATAAGTCGGTCGCAGTCTTGCTATTTACGACAGCAACTATACTTTCGAATCGAGTTATTCACTTAATATTATTAATCAATTAGAACATTTACCTAAAAAAAAGTAACTGGTCTTAAAAAATCTATTCATTACATAATTTTTCGAATATGATATAGTATATTTTACATTTATCATTGTTTCTCATTACTTATACTCCAAATAGGTATATAGCCCCTTACATCTTTTTTTATGATCTTATAAATATACTAGATATCGTTGAACTCAATTACGTCAAAGCGTATGGCTAAGGTACATTAGTTTTCAGCGTACCGAATAAAAGAGATCCGAAACTAATTTAATTAATATATCTGTTTTATTTCATTAATACAACTTTATTGATATGATTTCCATATTTTAAAAGGTAGAAAGTATTATTTGAGTGCCAAAAGTTTATCGTAAAATTGTAATGTATTTAGAGAGTTGTAATAATTTATTATAAATTAGTTTTTCTATTTATTCGCCGTTGTTATGTGATGAGATCGATCGAACTATTTTAATAAAGGCTGTTCTAACCTTTTGTTGACCACTATTCTTGATAGGCCCGTAAACTATTTCTATTTCGAAGGATTTAACCCAAATGCTTCTTACTCCCATCCCAACGACGTGAAATTCTATTCATTTTCCAATGAAATTCAAGCTTGAAGCGAACGCAAAGTGGTTAAGTTACAGTAAAAGGCTTTTCAGCGTTCTTAATGTGATATTAAAAATAAATTACTTAACCCGGGCTACTTTTCTAGTTTTGTAAATAAATATGATCTACAAAAATTTTAAATAAAACACCGTCGAACGTTAATGTCGGACAGGCGAACCTGTTACATCTCTTGAAGACGCCATTTGTAGTGGCGAAAGGCATTAAGATTCTATTTTAGTTATAGTATTTGCGATGAAATAAAACGGTAATTAGCAAATTAATTTTTGTTTTATTTAGTCACGGAGTTTCGCAAAGTAACGTTTGGATCACTAAATGTAAAAAAATATACTAACAAGTATACAATTTTTGTTGAGTTTCTCAATGAACTTTTTCCGCAATTGCCACACTTCTTGTCCTTATAAGAAAAGGCGTTAAATATGCGTTAACTTGCTGGTTGTACTATTATTTTCGGAAATTTCATAAATATAAAACACGTTTTTATAAAATATAAAGAGAGACTAACAACTAAAACACATAATTGTTATTTAATTATTGTAAGATTCAGCACCTTTTAATTACAGGTCGAAAAACATTTGGTAAAAGTTCTAAAGAAATAATATGACATTCATTTATCAAGTATACGTAACCAAGATAAAAAAAAACTTTTTGGTCGAATTAAAGTTTTGGCAATTTGGGTCGAGCAAAGCAATCTATACCGATCTGATACTGTGAGATCACCCCGATCAAAGAAAGTTTCTATCAGAAAACTATTTCTCTGCAGGCTATAACTTTAATTTGCTGATGGTTTCATTATTATGATTATTTTTAATATATGTATGTTAATATTTAAACATTTTATTTTATTATTAATTTTGATTTGACTATATCTGGTTTTGTACCATAAATGAAACAACAAATTAGCTATAATCTAACTAGAATTATCAAGAAAACAAAAAAGTTTATATTTGGGTGCAATAAGTTTTTCCGCAGTCCTTGGAGAATCAGAAGTAACTTCTTCGCCTTGTGGTAATTTTTACATTTATTTAAGGTTATAAAAAAATAACAGTATCTTTTATATTGTTAACTATTAACAAACCTGTTAGGCTTCATAAAAATAAAACTTGACGTCTTGACGTAATGTTTAACCTTATTTTTTTAATGCAATATTTTTGTAAGTGCTGAATTGACTCGCACTAAAAGCAAATCGCCAATCTATCGGTGATAAATGTTTAGTTTCGCTCATGTTTTTACTGCCTGAAAATGCGTAAAAGAAAAACTCGTAAATTTGTGAAGGCCTAACTCGTATTTCGTTTGTAAGTAATCGTTACTCTTTTAGATTTCCGAACTCAGTTCGATATCGCATACAGTTTCATAAAAATAAATTCACTAATTGGAAAAAAAAATCACATTGCTAAGATTTTTTTTATATTTATGTATAATAAAATTTAAAAATGATGTGACAGACGTTGTTGTTTAATCACTTCAAGTTTTATAATTATTAATCATATATTAAAAATCAAAGGAAAGGAAATTGATCACTAGAAAAATTAGCTAGTTAAAGAACGGCCGCAAGAATTTCTAAAGAGTTCTTTTACAAAATGAGAAAAGAAAAGTTCATTCAACAAGTCGTCTTTACACAAAGTTGTCCTTTTGTAATCCTCCCTTGGCAAATAGATTCTTAATTTTTTTTGATTAAATGGACGTTTTGTACATATTTTATTTTCAGCAATGTATTTATTGAGATGTAATTTGTTAAAAAGTATTCTAGTACGTAATTAGTCAAGGCTTGAAAATTTTTGTCTTAACAAAGCCACTTTTCCGAACAATCTTTATACCTAAATCTTTCAATTTCATTTATTATTTAAATTGTTTGTAATATTTTTATTATAAATAAGAATCACTTAATCGTAATATAATGATTTTCTCAAAAATAAAATTAGTCCAAGTAAATACACAAATACTATTATAGTTTCGAATCACAAGAAGATTTTTAATGAGGGATTGCGAAACTTCAAGTGACCACTAAACTTGTTAAGCTTTGAAAGTATTTTCATTTATAAGGATTTAACAAAGATGATCTCGATTCCAAATGGCTAAGTGTGAAATTCTATATATGTAATGCTTTGGTTTACACATATAAAATATGGTTCGAACGGTTGGTGTCACCTTCGTTATTGATTTTAAATATAAATGAATTAATACTTTTTAATGAAATTGTTATTAAAATCATTATTGTATTGGGCCGCATGCTTTTTTGCAACATTATTAGAAAAACAACTAATAATAATAAATGTGAAGAAATTGAATTTTATAGTATTACTAAGAATCGTTTGAATTACCTTTGCTCGGTTTATTAGTTAGAGCGCAGTTTATATAATGCTACACCTAGAAATTGGTTCCAATAAAAGTTTTTCAAGACAAAACCATCCGTGGCACTGATTACTTATACCGGTCCATTAAACAAACTAGAACGACTTCTACGTAAATAGACAGGGGCTATCGGCCCCTCTTCTCTTAATATCATTAGTTAATGTTGGCGGTTGATCTCGCTGAGATTTAATCTGGAACTGAACTGAAATAAATCCATTACTTCGAACGGCCAAAGCCATTGCTATGTAATTATCCGTCCCGTTCGTTCGACTCGCTGGTGATTTTAAACAATGATGACTGATTATATTCACACATCATCTATAATAGTTCGTATTATGTTATATTTGTTTATTACCGACATTTATTAGATTACTATAACTTTAGACAAAACGATATTTTCGCATAGATACTTTTTACGGCGAAAATATACAAATTTGACATCCAACAGCAAAAAAAATGCATTTTTGTTTAATAGCACATAGCTCAAATGATAAAGAAGTAGAAATCGAGACTAGAAAATTCTCATAAAATTAATTTTATATTATCTTATTTATTTGGGTTGTTTCAATAATTAATATTTCTTTCAAATAACGGTCTCGGTAAATACACCAATATGAAAACTTCACCATTACTTAGCCGCTTTGGAAGAAGTTTGGTTCACTATATATACGATCAAACAATCTTCGACAATATTTTTAAATTCGTTTAAAATATAATTGAAATACGTCCATTTGAAAATTTCTTGTATTGAGAAGTGCAAACGTGACATTCTATCGACAAAGTTTTCCATTTTAAGTCGCCATTGCCATCATTTTAAATTGTAAGGTAAACTGGTACAAACTTTTGCGAGCGTAAAGCTTTTACAAACTCCTAAAGAGTGCCTTTATTCATTTGAATAAAAAACTATAGAAAAATAGTAAAGTAACGAAATAAAATTTTCACATCTTTTCTGTAAATAATTAAGCTTATGTAATATTTTTTACAGATTTATATTTAATAATGGATTCCGATTGTGAGATATCAACATGAATTGAAACAAATATTACGTTATATATATTAGTATGCTACGCTAGCCCAGCCGCAGAGGGTGCCCAAGAGAGATCTGGGCTCGTAGATTCGTATGGCCTTTCGTGCCAGTAACACTTAGTAAATAGCCATTATTATTTCCTTTTAAATATATAAAAATTAAATGAATCGGGTGTAGAAATAACTACAAATTTTATGAAATTAGCAGACGTTTACTTATTCTAAATTCCATTTCAAAATGTCAGGCAGTCTTTGATCATAACAAATCGATTGTGTCGAACTAACTGTATTTCTCATTACAAATAAAATACTTAAGGGTTCTTTTTCAAACACATTGTCAATTGTTTGACTTTACTAAAATTTAGGATTCTATTGGAAAACGGTTGAACTAATACAATGTTCATTGTAGGTACTTCTAATGTCAATTAAATATGGTATAAATCGTATCATAATTAAACTATATTACAAATTATTACATTGTAAATAAAATAAAATAAAAAAAATAGACATGAATCACAAATTCATTTCTATGTCACCGAACACATTGGCCAAAGGTTTTTTACTTTGGTCAAAACAAACTTTTATAAAAAAGTATATACATATTTTTAGTTTTTCTATAAAAATTGAATTAATGCGCAGATAATAGAAACGCATTCCTTATTTACCTCAGTTGGCAATGTGGAATGTAATAACGTGAAATAAATTTTACATTCTACATTGTCATATTCTCTTGCTTTGAAACAAACTCATTTTCTTAAAAATAAGTTTCACACGGTATTTTTAATGAACTTTATACACGAATGTACAAAACTTGAGATTTTACTACGTTATACACAGTTAATATTTTAATAAAAATCCAATTACTTTTTATTACTAATATCATATTTAAAAATGTGTTAAAAATAATATCTAAACGTGATAAATAATGTTCAGTGTTTATTATTTCGTTATGCATAAAATATACGGTTGAATAGGCATTTAAGTCCATTTTGGCCCCCTAAAATTAAACTCTTGGATACCTCTTGAAGTGTTAAGTCACGCCGCACTCAAATATATAATTACTTAGAAACAGTAAAAGCATATAACTTTTGGGAAGTACCGCTCATGCACAGCTGTGATTTAGACATGGGGATATATAAGGGATATACTACATTAAAATCTTATGATTTCGAGAGAAAATGTAAAATAGGAAAGGAGTTTGCGTTGTTATTATATGGAGAAAAATCAAATTCCACATTTCTTTTACATAGAATTTTATTATTCTACATATAATTTTTACATAGAATATTAGCTATTATAGTATTATTGAAAAAGAAGACGCAGATTGTTTTTCTTCTCCGCCTCCAGGACGCAATAGTTTACGTTAAAACATGGGGTCCTGGTTTCGATTTAATATGAATACTGGATTGTGTTAGTAGGATTTTTCAAACCCGCCTGGCTGGCTACCACCTTCAATGTTAATCTGCCAAAAAATAGGTATGATCATATCGTCCGTTAGTTTAATAGACGACAATTTTTAATAAATAGAAAAAAATAGAAATGATTGTATTTTAAACCATAATTTAAACATTCCTTCCAAAAATCTAGCGCAATCATATCATGTAGTCGATTAAAAAGTAATAATGATTGCGCGTATATTTCTAAACAACAATTAGCTTCTATCTAGTTTGCTATGAAATTCTTCAATTTTGTCGTATTCATTTTAGCATTCTATGATACCTTCTTTGCGTTAGGTATACTCGTGTATTTAAGTGTCTTGCCAAAAACTTGTGAAGTATCACAATTAATCTCTATAAGGTCGTCTATAACGATAATTAATCATTCGCCAAGAAGCATTACTGCTGTATAAATTTACAAGCGTGAGTATGCCTTAAACTTTACCATTTAACGTTTATAATACAATGTTACGATGAAAATTGTTGGAGACATTATTAAAATACTTCATAATTTACGTATCATCTTACTTTTTCATTTTACTTGTATACTTGTCAAATTGTTGGTAGAATTGATAAAGTTTAGAGAAATTCTATCATAGTTCAGATCAGGTAACAACCACGCCTTAAGTTCGTCCTAAAATAACAGCCAACGGTTGCTGAGCGGACATTCGATTTACTTTCGTTGAAACACTATTCCAGTGTTTTAGTTTAGGTAGAGTTACGTATACAAAATTCATTAAGCCCCGCCAGAACAATTATCTACACAAAACAGCTAGTAATTGCACGCCTGCCGACGACACTCTGGAGAGCTCGTTTCGAGCTCATTACAAGGATTGTTTGGCGTAAATCATAAATCGGATTTAGTATTTTATTTAGTGATTTTTTTTAATATTAATTATCAATGGCATTTAGATGCATATTATGACAGTTCAGTGTCAGTCGTTGAAGTAGTTTCGATGTAGCCTACTGTAATAGTCGTTGTCATGAGGTCTTTATTTTACGTAAGAATTGTTTCTCTCATAATATTGTATTATAATTTTTAGTTTAATTTAATTATGAAAACAAATAGTTTTTATGTGTATTTATTGAACTTGTACGGTGATTAAAGTTTTGTTATGTATAATAGAAACACTGGTTAGTTTATAACGTATGTTTATATTTTAGCATAGATATACATAGACAGGCCATAAGAAACGGTCATAGGCAACTTTTGGCGCGAAGTGAATTCGAGTATGTATTACGTAACATAAACATTTGTATGGAAATTTATTAAGTCAAAATCTGAGAACTAATTATAACTAATGTTTCCAATGTGTTTATACTTTGCATATCTTGTTTCACATAATCGTCGTAAATCACTTAAAGTCCAATAGTAATGTCTAGTTACGCTGATTTGACCTGTAGGTTTAATTTATTTTAACGTGTGTTTCGTTTCTTATTTTAAAAAAATAACAATAATAATAAAAGGTTACACGTTACCCTTCATATAACAAGGTTTTGTATACAACAAAGAGTTTCCTTCCTTTGTTAGTTAAGTATTGTATTGCATCCCAGATGCTTCCGATCGGTTCATAAATAAATAATAGATGAGAGTTCAGTCTAGACAGCCAATGCTGAAATACCTTTATAATTAATTAGACGTTTTGAAAATATTTCTTTCAAGAATTAAACACGAAAAATATATACCATTTATTTAAAATCTTTGTTAAGGCATTTATGAAAAGTAAATAAGTAAGTAAATAAAAAGTAAAATAGACCGTTTTAATCACTTTTTGGCGTTCTTCACCGGCATCTCTTGGTTATGGAGAGATATAGTTATAGGTGATATGTTATATAAAAAAACTTAAATTTCATTCAAAATTGATCAGACTGCATTTTTTTAAAAGGTTGGTAGGTATACGAGCGAGCGGTTCGCGTGATGAAAAAACACATTGTCCATTTTCATGTTCTAAAATGTGCCGTATCATGAATATTGTTAATTAAAAGTTCCATTTTTTTATAAACTAAAATTAAAAAATAAATAAAGTTATATTATTAACGGTTATTACAGAAAAATGTATTTTTAAGGTAGTATTTACCAACGGTTAATTTTTTTGAGTATTTCAACAAGACGTTTAAACTTTTTGACAGCTCAAACGTTGTTTATCTTGATGTATAACTGAACTTTGTTTCAAACATTCGGTGAAAACATGTTTGTTCTAAGGAAGTTGTCCAAAACTTTTCAACATAACATCTCGCTTTTATATCAAAAGGTATGCGTGGAGCTTAGAGTAATCATTTTCTGCATTAAATAAATTTGAAAATAATAATTTAGATCGTTTTTACATAAATGATATAGTATCAAAAAGAAAATACTAAATCGGGATTGTACGCGAAAAACTTACAATTTAAAAATGAACAGACATTTAGGCTGTGCAGATGACGTATTTGTTTATTTTAATGTTTTTTTTTATTATTGTTTTTAGTTCTCTCAGTATTCTGCCATATGCTAATGTCAATCTACCTTAACAGTATGGCTGTGTAGCGACAGTCATACATGCGAGAGCCAGAAGTATACTCGAATAACACGCTTTACTATCTACGGCCTCCTTATCACATAATATTAGGTAAAATCTAGGTGAAGAGTTAGCTCATAACCGATAAAAATACACCCATATCGATATCTAACCTTACACCAGCGCCATCTCACGAAATCGAATTCTTGTATCGATTATTAATACGAATTTGTTAAGTATGACGCGGGAAATCGATGACGTTACACGTTGGGAGGTACTACTTATTTCGCAGGTATCTCAAATAGGCTTCCATACTTAGAAAGTTTTAGTAATATTCGCAACTCATCACAAGATTTCTGATATTTATCAAGAGGCGGAGGTAGTAAGAAACCAGTGGTGATAAAAGGTGGTGATTTCCACTAAGACAATAGTCTTATCATCAGTATGAATACCAGTATCAACACATTATATTCTAACATCAAAATGTTGTCACTGTAATTAATTTTATAGTTTAAAAGTTAAAAATTGTTTAATTTTAAAACTGATCACTCATAGTCATATTCTAAAAAGTAATAAACATATTTATCTTGTGTACGTTAGCTGGATAAAATTTCCAACAGTGTGTTGCAAACAACATTTTAGAGAGGTGTTTGAAACACAATTAATTTGAAATATTTTTGTCTAGTAGCATTTTGAATGAGTTTAGAGGTTGACATATCCAATAAAAATATAAGTTAATTCTGCAGAAATCTTTGTTAAATACCTACTATAATAATTCATAATATTAACAAATAATTTTTAAATTAAAAATTTAATTTTTTTTTTAATTATTCGTTCCCAAAAATTCTATTCCAGTTTATTTAACTTCAACTACACTTTCACTAATTTTTAATTTATGGTAAGACATACGTTTTCATTTTATTTAATTGTAATTAAATATTAAAGTAAATAAAAACGAACCGCTCTTGTAGTTTTTTTTGGTTAACCAAATTGATTCAGTGTATTTGTTAATGGTTGTTAATTGCATTTCATTGCAGAGCGTGGATATTTTGATATTTGTGAAGTTAATTAAATGTCACATGTTGAAAAGTTAAAATTTGTATTCGTGATATAATTATATATTATTGACTATAATAGTTTTCGTGATTGGTATTAAAGAAGTGAACTAGGATAGGGACGATTCAAATCAATTGACATTTTAACTGAAACGTCAGAGATATTTTTTTACGACAAAAATAAAACATTCAAATCACACCATTCTTTTTCCTCAGCAAAGAGTTAACACGATCTTAAATTCACATGCTGTTAAAATTTTAGATATTTTTTTTCTCATAAAGAATTACAATAATCTATTTTCATGAGAACATTACACTAAGCTATGAAACAAAAATAAATTAAGTTAGCATGCACTGAGACAGTAGATAGTGACAAAAACTTATAAGGGTACCCGTAACGCACTCGGGCATAGATAGGTGATAAATAAATTAAATTACACAGATGCTCTACGCACGTAGCGATTTCGAGATGGGGCCAACAAAAATAGCAATTTATTTTTTTATAAAAACGTTTGTTTTTTTGGTTTCTACTTAAATAAATTTATTATTTTTAGTACTTAATTTTTTACTATTAATAATTATTGTGCAACAGTAACATATTATTTTCTAATAAAATTTTCAAAGTTAATTATAATGTCTTGTTTTAACAATTTTTAATAATTTATAATAGACCTTGATTATTTCATCTCTTTGGGAAGCTTTGGGAAACACGCCTGCGTACAATAAATTTTTTATACCATAATTAGTCCTCGCCGGTCTCAATTTTAAATTATTTGAATTACGTAGAAGCATTTTTTGCACCTTTTCCTTTTTTATGAGACTAATCTCAGAATGAATTTCTTTTGTCAGCATTTGACGGATTAAGATTGAGACGGTGTAAGTTTGAGTTACGTTTAATAGTTTAGTTTCTTTATATATTTTTAGTTTCGTTGTTAAATAATGAAGTTCAGTGACAATAAGGCCATAGATGATTGAAGCCTGCGTGGCCAAGACCAGACAAGTTCGAAAAATCTTTACCATCACACTCAACAGCTCGTCTCGTCCACTGAACCTCCGTTGTTACACGGCAAGCGGTAAACTAATGTGCCACAGAGGCAATCAACTACGCGGGCAGTTATTTTCATGAAAGTTATTCGTGATCATATTTTTAAAAGGAACCAAAAAAATATACTTCGAAAGGAAGTCAAATAATTAGTTGCAAATTGGTTACATAGCATCTTGGCATGATGATAATAGTCATAAATATGAAAAAGAAATGTTCAAGTGCAAGTGAGACTCGCATAGCGAAGGGTTCTGTACCATAATATATACAAAGATGAGACAAAGCTCTTAGTAAAATAATGTATTTATAATGGCTTAAGGAACGTAGTGATTGTTAAGGTTGTACAAAAACCGGCAAAATCACGCTTCTTCCAAATCACGTTTCTTGCAGATATTATATTATATTAATTGCTTGTTGTCACAGAGGCAAAAGAAATTATAAATACACAATCTGTAAAAAATTTTATTTTCTATGTAATGCGGTTTAGAAGATAGAGCCCGCTGACAGACGGATAGACAGACCGATGAATGGCGGAGACGTAATAATAGGATTCCGTTTGTCATACTTCAGCTAAGGAACCCTAAAATTGTTATTTGGTTGTAGCTGTTAACCTCCTTCGCTCATAAATGAAAACCTTACAATTTAATAAAAATCATACCTATTTTAAGGGGAAGTCTTTAGCGATGTAAATATTTGGATGTAGAATTTTTCCGATACCGATTTATTTGTCTTCAAAAAAAATATTTGTGATCTGTAAAAAAAAAGGAAAGCCAAAAAAATGTTTCGATACGGAATAATGTCAATAAAGAAGGCAATAAATATGCCTTTACTCCATTTTGCTGAAAACATATACAGAATATTAATGTGGGTTATCCTTTGTCAAATTATTTGGTAAAATGGCACAAATGAAAATGAAGCCAAATCGTTTATATCTATAAATAATTAATTCAATATATTCCACGGGATTCATCAATGTTTCCGATGGGTTATAATAATATTATTACAATAAAATACTAATTTAATGTAGCAAAATTGTAGGCAAGAACTGTTTTTTTTTATGTAGTATAACAATAATTTCAACGTTACTAAAAAATGTTTCAAAGTAGTTCTACAAAAATGTACTAAACAAGTAGAAAATAAAAGAAAATTTCGTGTATACATTGTTATAGTTATGTATATTTCGGAATGTACATATAATAAATTAATCCATTCATTTATCTTCACAATGCACAAGTCTTGTTTGATACAAAGCACTCTGCTTTATTACAAAATTTTATTTTAGTTGAATTTTAAATCAAAATTCATTTTGTTAAAATGGCAGAAAAAGAAGTTTTTATTTATTTTATCAATTATCTATAAAAGAAATATTAAAAAAAAGTCATCAGCAATAACGCATAGGCGATTTACATTGTACTATGTGTATGTGCATATACTTTTTCTACAAACAGTAAGTAGGTATCATAGAATATTGGACTTATAAATACTACATAAATAATAAATACTACATAATTCACTTTTAGTTATATTGGCATGTTGTGTTATATCATTATTGAGTTTTTATTTACATGTTAGTGTTGATTTTACACGAACCTAATAAATAATAAAAATTTGTTTCCTGATTTTTTGTCGGTAAAAAAATAAAAAAGGTAAAAATGAATATAAATATTTTTTACTACTTTAAATGTGAAAAACCAGTGTTTTCAATTATCGGTGATAAATCAATTGGAGAAAATAAAAGAAAATCAAGTGTAAATAACTTGTTCTACTGTTGAATGTTCTACAAAGTTAATTTTATCCGTAGATAATGCAAATTTCTTTATCAATAAAGTTGAATGATCGAATTAGTTACGGCCGAAAGAGTAACATTTAATTTCAATTAAAGCTTGTGGAGTTATTTTAATACTAAATTGACCAAAAACTTTTTAAAAAAAATTTCTAACCAATACTTGATTGAATTGGTTTGGATTAAATATCATCACACGCGTCCTGTACAAATAAGAACAACGAATAAAAAAGAGACGGATAATAAGTAACATAGTACAAAAGAAATCCTTTTGCGATTTATGATAATTAATTCGTTACCAAATGAAAAAAAAAGGTCAATGGAAAAGAGGATATAAAATTGTATTGTTTAGTCGACAGTCGAACAGATTGGATGGGATTCACAAAAGTTAATTACGGAATATTGGAAATTTGCCAACACTGGCGAATTCATAAGATAATTAGTATTTTTTTTGAACTTGCGTTTGTCTGTCCTTATTGTTTAACTCATTTTGTTACATAATAGAAACGAAAGCCTCTGAATTTGGGTGTAACAAAAAAGGACCGTATCTTACGTGTAAGAAAAATTATCTATGAGAGCTTACATTTATTTATTTTTCCAGTTTCATTAATATCACATCCATCTCTTTTTTATTGAAATGTATAAAATATCTGTGGAGTACCTGAATAACTTATCATCGTTTACATTTTGACTTATATTATTTCAAGATTAGTTACTATAACCTAACTTGACTGGTGGCTGGTTTCTTGTGTTTGACACCGTATAGGCAAAAGTCTAGGTGTGTGTTGCAGTTTGAAAGACACTGTAGTTATACCTTTTGTGCACATCGAAATCTATTGTTTTGTTTAGTCGCATAAAAAAATCTTCTTGAAATTCCGAAAACCTTAATACATAATGCATTTTCTCGTTGTAAATATACCCGAAAGATTTTTATAGTGAAAATGGGGTCTAAGGAAAGTCCTTTCAGTTAAATTTTTGGCCAGTGAACAATAGGCCCTTAATCTCAAGCACATTGTAATTTAATTCACAAAATACACATGTGAAATTTCCAACAACGTAGACAAAGGCCTGTGCACCTTTAAATCTGAGTTAATTTCCAACTTCCGGGTTATATTTTATGTTAATGTATTATTTTAATATTAGTCTTTGTTGAAAAAATTCGGTAGAATCAAAAGAAATTATATACATACATATATATATATATAT
>DWQX01005201.1:0-13443 GCA_018245475.1 Pharmacophagus antenor
TGTACGGTTTCAATATATAAGTATATATATATTACTGTTGTAAAAATCTGCATCATACTTTGTTTATATGATACATTTGTATATTAAATCATTACGTAATGTGTATCAAAAATTTATCTAGGTCACTCCCCAGCAAATAGGGCGATTGGAAGAACTGTGGCGCGATAATGTTGATGCTACTTTTCAAGATTTGGAGAAACCAGGAGTAGACGAGGAACCTCATCAAGTTCTTCTACGGTAAACAGTATTCTCCAAGAATAATAATTGAATTATTATTTCATTATTATCATAGTTCTAGGATTGATTAATAAATTTATACTATTTCAGGTATGAGGATGGTTATCAATATCAAAACATTTTTGGTCCACTTGTGAAGTTAGAAGCTGATTATGATAAAAGGCTTAAGGAATCTCAAACCCAAGAGGGAATTGAAGTCCGTTGGGATGTGGGATTAAATAAAAAGACAATTGCGTATTTTACGCTTGCAAAAACTGACAGTGACATGAAGCTCATGCATGGAGATGAACTTCGATTGAGGTAGTTACTGTTTATCATAGTTATACAGAAGTTACAGTTAACCTTTCAGATAAATCTTGAATCATTTTAGTATCAGCTTATGCATATACTATCCAAAGCGAAATTAAAATTATCTGAACAATGAATTTTTACTTTATACAATTCCATAAATAGATAATAAATTATCTGAGAGTTAAAAATGGGTGACACATAATAACTATTTCTTTAATATTTCAGATATGTGGGGGAGCTTCACAAAACATGGTCAGGTGTTGGTCATGTTATTAAAGTGCCCGATAACTATGGTGACGATGTTGGCCTAGAATTAAAAAGCGGCGCTGGAGCACCTCTCGAGTGCACCTCCAATTTCGTAGTGGATTTCATTTGGAAGAGTACTTCTTTTGATCGGTATTTATATATCACTTTTAACGCTATATCTTCATCGCAAAATTGTATTTGCCTCTACTGCTGCAGAGTAAATACTAACCAACACTCAAAAAATTGATTGATAGGGAAATATTAAACACATGGAATTTGATGTTGAATAGGTTAAGTCAACTGGTCATAACTGTACAAAGTTAACTTCTGGTTTCTAACCTTGTTATAATTTAATTTCATTTAATATTTACGTAATTGTTCTTTAAATATTATGGCAGAAATCCTCTAATTTACAACTATAAGAGTATAAAAGATATACAATATGTTCAGTATTAATTTTGTAATATTTGTCTGACTCTGTAGAGCAGTGCTTTACTGGTTGTCTTATATAGACAAGTACAATTAAAGTTAAAAGTAAAATAATTAAAACTATATAAAAAAGTAAATTTTTTGAATGAGAATATAACACAATAACTAAAACAAATTAGTCTTGACTCCACTAAGGTTTCATGCAGTATTTGTGTAAAGATTATACAGTTTATAAGAGATCACTGTTCATTAGTTCGAATTATTGGTGTTCTAAATGTTTTTGTATAGGAATTCTGAAAAGAAATTAGAAAAATAAACCTTCTCTTTATTGAAAACCAGATAGATGTCTCACCCATATGCAATATGTTATTACGTACTTGCCATTTATTGCAAAATATTACTTTTATAATAAACATTTTACAAATTTAACCTCTGGAAGCCAAAGTCTCCAGATAAAACCTGGATTTTTTAAATATTTACTTAAACCTTTAATGCAAAAAATATTGAACATAAAATGAACTTAATGCCAAATAACATTCTCTGCCAGTCTGTCTTAGAATTATCTTAGAATGTAAAGACTTCCGAATTTAGTGTTATTTACAAAATTAATTTCGATGCCGCAATTACTCATAATCTTAGACTCAATGCTCATGCTTTATAGCATTTTTCTACCATAGAAAAGATTTTTAACAATATGCATGAGTTAATTCTTAACAACTATAAATATTTCAGTATGCAACTCGCTCTTCGCAAGTTTGCTGTGGATGATTCTTCAGTGTCCGGATATATATACCGCCGCCTCCTTGGCCACGAAGTAGAGGAAGTGTTGTTCCGAGTACATTTGCCGAAACACTTCAGTGCACCAAATTTACCTGATCTCAATCGCTCCCAGGTTACTAGAAATATCAATAGATTTTAATTGCTATAAGTGAGCTAATACTATTTTTAATTTTGTAATTTTAATTTTTATAGGTATATGCTGTAAAACATGCCCTCCAACGGCCTCTTTCTCTAATCCAAGGTCCCCCGGGAACAGGTAAAACGGTCACCTCCGCTACGATCGTCTATCAGCTCGTCAGGCAAAGCGGTGGGCCGGTGCTAGTTTGTGCGCCCTCGAATACCGCTGTTGATCAATTGACTGAAAAAATACATAGAACAGGACTGAAAGTGGTCCGTTTATGTGCAAAATCACGAGAGGCGATGGAGTCCACAGTGTCATTTCTCGCATTACACGAGCAAGCGCGCGCTTTGGGCTCGGCCGATTCTGAATTGCGGAAATTGACAAGATTGAAAGAGGAAGCTGGCGAGTTGTCGGCAGCCGATGAGAGGAGATACCGGGCACTGCGTCGCGCCGCTGAGCGCCGCTTGCTCGATGCAGCCGACGTGGTTTGCACGACGTGCGTGGGCGCCGGGGACCCGCGCGTGGCGCGCATGCGCTTCCAATCTATCCTTATCGACGAGGGCATGCAGTCGACGGAGCCTGAGTGTATGGTCCCCGTGGTACTCGGCGCCAGACAACTCATCTTAGTTGGAGATCACTGCCAATTGGGCCCTGTGGTAATGTGCAAAAAGGCTGCAAAAGCTGGCCTCAGTCAAAGTCTTTTCGAACGTCTGGTCGTACTCGGAATACGACCTTTCCGTCTTGAGGTACAATACCGAATGCACCCAGAACTATCACGTTTTCCATCAGACTTTTTCTATGAGGGCTCGTTACAGAACGGCGTGAGCGCTGAAGATAGACGACTGCATAAAATAGATTTCCCATGGCCGCGTCCGGACCGCCCCATGTTCTTCTATGTGACTCAAGGTCAAGAGGAGATAGCCGGATCTGGTACTTCATACTTAAACCGCACCGAAGCCGCTAATGTTGAAAAGTTAACAACACGTTTCCTTAAAGCCGGCGTCCGTCCTGAACAAATTGGTATTATTACTCCTTACGAAGGTCAACGATCTTACCTTGTTCAACACATGCAATACCAAGGAAGCTTGCACGCTAAACTATATCAAGAGATCGAAGTCGCCAGCGTCGACGCTTTCCAGGGCCGTGAAAAAGACATAATAATAATGTCATGCGTCCGTTCGAACGAGCATCAGGGCATCGGATTTTTAAGCGATCCTAGACGTTTGAATGTGGCATTGACTCGCGCTAAGTACGGCCTCATTGTGGTGGGAAATCCGAAGGTTTTGAGCAAACAACCGCTATGGAACCACCTGCTCGCGTTTTATAAGGAGCGTCGTGTACTAACTGAAGGTCCACTCTCTAACCTAAAAGAATCGGCTATTCAATTCGCCAAACCGAAAAAGCTGGTGAACGCCCAGAATCCAGGCTCCCATTTCATGTCGACGTCGATGTTCGACGCGCGCGAAGCGATGGTGCCTGGCTCCGTGTACGACCGCGCGCGGCCGCCGCGCGACCCGCTCGCGTATGTGGGCGCACGAGCTGCGCCACACGCGGGCGTGCCGCCGGCGGCATTCCCGCAACGCGCTGCGCCACGCCCCCGTCGCCGCCCGCCACGCCTTTCGCAGGAGCCGCTCTCCCAGCAACCGCCGCTCTCGCTATCCCAGGGCGCGTCACAGCCTGACTTCAGTCAAGAATCTACTGCGCCGGATTGCCCTTCACAACCGGACGGACTTTTGTCACAAGATTCTTCGTATCAGGGAGGATTCCGCGCGCGCTGCAGCCAGTACTGAGAGGGGACGGAGCGAACCGCATTAGACCTCACTCCGCGGTGGAAGCGGACGTGCCACTGACGGGAGAGTGAAGCGCGACTCGCCTCGATTTTCGCACAAGTGTGCGGCCCCGAGGAATCGGAAGCTGCGCCGGAACTCCTGGACCCGCGCCGCCTCTCACTGGGCGACGGACACCGGACCACCAGTCGCTACGCCGCGGAGCACATACACTCACATCCGACGCGCGATGCTGGACCCTAGCTGTAACTAATACAGGGATAGAAAATAATTCGAGCGATGTCACCTTGAAAATTGTTTGTTGGTTCAAATTAACAAATGTGTCGGTTCAATGAAACTTCATATAGCTAAACTTACACTAAACGTTACTTCATAATCTAGATCCACATATCGGCGTTTTTCATGGTTCATCTTAAATTTGTTCCATAAATTTACTTTACGGGAACGGGAATTTGTATTCACTCATTCTATAGAATTGTACCATCTTTTATTTTTGACTTGACATTAAAAAAGAAATAGTTTCGCCAATTGAATCCTTTATTATTATCTACTATACTAATAATTTTTTGGTACATAATATGATTGCTGTTAAATTACATTAGAAAATGATAATACAAAAAAAAGTTCAAAACTTATTTTAATGCTGTATCGAAAAATTACTGTATCAAAATATAATATTTATGAATAAATTTTAGGTTCCAGAATGAAATATATTGCAAATTTATGAGTAACAATTACCAAATAAGAAATATTTTACCTACTAAAAGTGGAGAGGAAGGTCCTTACTAGAAGACAAGCCCACGGATAACCTGATTCGTGAGCCAGTTCAGATGAAGCTGTAATAGTCGTCAAATAGACTAACAGCGCAAACTTCTCGGAACCCAGCAGCAGCACTAGAAGACCTAGTCTATTATTATTGTCTCTGGTGTTACTTAACGTATATAAAAAATGTGATAGAGCCTGCAAGTAAACTAGTGATGTAGCAAGAGCCTAGTTGATGTGTACCTTGAAAACTCAGTACTAGTATTTAAGACATATTATAAAAACTAATAGTACAATTCATCCGAATGTAACTTCTCACCGTCAACCATTGCTGACACCTATAAAAACCTGTATTTCGTATATACGAAGCCCGTTGGAGTATATACTTCCACAGGTTAAAACAGTACCGTTTTAAAGCTGTTTTTCGAGTTCTATTATAAACTTATAACAAAACTAATATTTAATAATAATACATTAAAAAATGTAGTTGTTGTTTAGCAGACGCTGCTCATTAAACTAATACGAATACTGGACACTCGTATGATGATTACATATTGAGATGTTCCCAAGCTGAGTATAATCAGATGAAAAAATTTCCCATTAAGAGTAGAAAAAAATAAACAATTTCGAATAAAATAATAGTATATTTGATTAGTAGGAATACCATTAAAACAACATACAGAAATGTATATTTTAAATGAATATAAGCATCCGTATTCATACAAATTGGCCTTGTAAAGTTAATAAGTGTAATATTTTCTAATCGAGATTCACATTGCCAACTTTGGGTTAATAGGCAAACATTGTTGCTATGTGATATATCAGGCGCTGTAATAGCACTACCTCCTAGAGATATCATCCAATTTCTTATAAATTAAATTACAATAATCCTTCGTAAACAATTTAACAAAGAAACTAAACATATTAAAAAAAATAATTAATTTCTTTAATACCATAGATGGTAAAGATAAATAAAAATGGCGATTTATTTGTATAATAAAAATATGAGAATTAAACATATCAATTACAAACACTAGGAGCCCCATTTATTATTATTAGCACTGGGTTCAATAAAACTTGCATATGTTAAAGCATTTTTTACACAATAACTAGGAATTGATATAAAAGCTGCAAATTATTACGTTAAGATCTGTTTCACCTTTCACTGGTTACTCTTTAATCGTAAACATGACTGCTAAACTATTAATGTGTAAAGTCTTCTTTGTCCTTTAATTTTAAATAATTTTGTATTTAAATAATGCCATAGTCGATTTTACACAATCATGCAAATTCAAGTTATCAACATTTTATTTCTTGTTATTTTATACTTTCTGTTTGAAACCACCTTCAGGACTCTCCAATGTTGTCAATAATAAAAAATCGGATTTTCATCTCAGGATCCTCTTGAAATGTTTTTAATATTATAATTATAATAAAATTAAATAATACGTAAAGGATAAATGCATATTAACCTGAACATAATAAAACATTAGTACAATAAAAAGCAAAATTACCCATATCCACCTATTAGTACTTTATGCGATCAAAATAAAATTCTAACACATATGTAGTTCATTCACCCCTGTCCCGGAAAAATATGTCGAGTTTAACAATTATCTGCGTGCAATGATTAGCTACTAAACGTTTGAACCTACTTGGATCCAATTTGTTTTTTATTTAAGTGACTCGATCAAGAATGATTATATGCATTTTGATAGACATGATTTTTGCAGCAATGTGAGTATATAGTCACTTTTAATATCGAAATATAAGCCGAAGTAAAGCACCATTTCCCTTAGAAAAGCTTTTAAATAACAAATGTATTACAGAATTGCACCGACAAAACGTTAAATAAAGACTTATGTTGTCAACGTTTTGCCGCACATTAAAACAGTGTCAAATGTTGAGTTTCATTATCATGTTGAACACTGAGTGATTGACAGGGTGAATTTCATATTACTGGATAAGTGATATTTTATGTGTAAATATTTTTAAATTATACACTAGATTTTAACTTCTAAACCTTACACAATTGTTATTATGATGTCAATAATGAAAAATCGGTAAAAATTGATATTTGTTCGCATTTTGAATATTGAGCTGCCTTACAATACGATCTGCCACTACGATCCTCATTTATGAAATTTTAAATTTTTCGGCGACGTCGTTTCAAAACAGTCTTAGGCGGAAGAAAGTGTGAATCCTGTTCTTCGTTTCGTTAAAACAAGAGAACAAATTTGATATTCGTCTGCTGAACCTTTAAAAAAAAATTGCAGTTAATGGGTTATGGTATCAGTGACAGACGATCCCCGTTGCATTCAACGTCTTAGAAGAGGAACCGTTTTTTTTTTAATAAATAACTCATTGAGGCAAAGGCGGCGGTTGTACGGCTGCGTAGGTCGGGTAATAAGGCGCGAAGTTACGCGGGCCCGCTATGGTCACGTGGCTGCTGTCGCCGCGGTCCTGAATGGTGCGCGCGGCGTATGTGGACTCCTTATACACAGGCTGAGCTGTAAAATCAACACTTTTTTCCTATCGACAATGTCCTAATACTTGACCAAAACTTCACATGATTTAATAACCACCACCTTTTGACTTTTCGTTTTGACTGCCTCTGTGGCGCAATGATTTACCCTTACTTACTCGCTTTGTAACGCGCAAGTCCTGGGTTCGATTCCCTGACCAAAGGAGTAGTTAAGTGTGGATGGTCGTAGTTTTTTAAAACTCCCTTGGCTAGCTACCACACTCAATGTCAATCTGCCGCCATAACAGAATTGTTGTGTTTCGGCAGTCATACATGTGAGAGCCGGATGAATTCTAGGCACACACGCTTCATCATCTACGTCCTCATTGTCACATATCATTATGTGTTATCGAGGCCATGTGTTAACCCAAAACCGATAATGAAAAACCTAGAACAATCTGGCTGTGGTATTGCAGACTGGCGAAACAACAATAATGTTAATGTTGCTAATTAACACTTGATGTGGTAGGTAGGCCCACATTAGTGAAACGGGTCAAAAGAACATCAAAATAAATACATAGGTGATAAAACTAAGTGCAGATCTTCGTGACTTAACCACAACCTACGGAACGATCAGGTATGACCCACCGTATAAGTCGCGCCGGCGTGAACGTATTAAATAATTTAAGCATGACAATGTTAGAGGTGTATCACTAACCTTCAGTTGAACGCTCATTTCGTATCTTCTTTGAATAAAAAAAAGACGATTGTCGTACACTCACACAAAGTAGGATACAGAGATTGGTACGGCGCCTGCCCGGGCGCTCCGGGGAGTACCCATCCTCCGCCGCCCGACGGCGCGTCGCCGCCGCTGGCCGCTGGCTGCGGCGCCTGACCGCGAGCATACGTGTGATTACCAAACGGTTTATGTAAAAACAATTTGAACCCTTCGAACTCAAAGTTGCAGCAATTCATACTTGATAATTTAAGAACTCGTAAAATTCAAATTAAAATGTGTTAACGTTTAATAGTATCCACGATTTTCCATAACATTCCGTCTGTAGACGACAAGAAAATGCATAATATAGTCCCAACTAGGTAACCATCATAATAAGTTGAACTGGTAAATGTTAAGTGTTTAACGAAAACCATTACTCTAAAAAACAAGGAACACTAAAATCAATAGTTTTTTTTTTCAATTTATGGAAAAAAATTGAACAATCAAATACAGCACAGTGGCTTACTCTTCAGAGAGAATAAATAATAAACATAAAAAATAATTTTTTAACGACACAAACCCACCTTATCATGAACAAAAATGCCTTGAAAACAAGACTCAAAATAGTTGATCAATGCCACACTACTTTAACATCTAAAATCACTTTTCAACAAATCTACCTTTCATATAAAAATAAGTTAGAATACATTTTTTTATTAAAAGTCGACATATCTTTAGTTTCAAATGATATTAAGTGACAATAAGGGTGAAGACGGTGAAGCTTCCTGGCTTAGAACACTACCTCACTTAGTAAAACACAGCAAATGCTGATAGCAGCAGATTGACAATACGATAGTAGTAGTCATCATAGAGGGTTTTGAACACATGCCAGTACTTATATGGTCCCGAACCTAACAAGAGAACTCAATTTTAGAAGACACCTGTGGTTAGGTCTTGGCGCAGTGGTGAAAGACATAATAAATAATTATTACACTAACATTTGGTTGAACAGGTTGTCCAGGGCTCACTGGCAGCACTGCCGGCTGGTCCGATACGGCTGGAAGCAGTGGCGCAGAAGGCGCACTCTGTCCAGTCAAACCCACTAATGGGACAGTTCCAATTGTAATATACTTCTTATCCTTCATATTAAAATGCATAAATGGCACTTCACATTCGGCCTGAAATCATGCATTTAAATAATAAAGATCACAGACATCAAATCGCATCAATGAACAGTAAATACCTTATCCAATTTTGGTACATTTATATCTCACTTATGAATGGATTTTAGCAACATACTTAATTAACAATATTATATTTGGAAAAGATATAATTACGTGTATCATAAATAATTAAGATGTAATTCAATTATTCATAGAACAATAAAAGTCCTTAAAATATATAACTTTTTTAAATGATATATAATAATATCTCATAATCAATAAAAATTAAGTAACTTGAGACACCAGTTATGAGCGATCTTTTATTGAACTGGCAATAAGAGATGTATTTAATTTTAACGTGTACTGGGATACTGAAGTATTGGTAATACCTTTAAGTCATAATCTAAATCAATAATGCTGCAATTAACAAGATTTGATGGAGGCATTGGGGGCACTTCTAAAGTTAAGTTCCAGTGATTAGTGCCCCCAGGTTGCACAGGACCCTGTTGAATAGTCAAAATGACATCCTTCGATTTTTTTGTGGAAGTAGAGGGCGATGTTGCTCTATATGTGACAATCTAAAAATTCAAAGTGTAATTTTAAATTACATGTTAACAATTATAGTAATTAAAATAAATTAGGTTTTAAAACATTTTTATTTTCTTAACTCCTATACTTTTGATTTATGTAGTGAAAATAAATAGCTAAAGGTTATGTTAATTTTGATATTTTAGTTCTCATAATTTATCTATTAAATAATTCAGTTTTGTTTAATTGATAAACAATTTCCAATTGTAACATGTGAGTTCATTCATTACTACAATGTATTAATACATTAATACTCTGTAGTCAGTGTATATGGTAAAAAAAAATATTTCATTAGCTTACTGCTTCATATACCAAATTATTCATTGTCACACTATGGAAGTACATTTAGGAACAGTACCTTTCTTAAAAATATCTTGACAAGAATTAATTCCACATTACTCTTGTTTTCAACATTTATTTGAATTGGAATCACTTGACCTGGGCAATAACCAGACACTGGGGCTCTCACATCCACTGACAAAGGAAGTGAAGTACAACAGAAACAACAAAAGGTCTTTTCCATCTGCATATGTATTGGTTCCTAAAATCAATAATGTATGTATGTACATGTAGTCTGACCATAAATATTTCTTCAATTACCTAAAATACGGTATCATTTCGTTAATACTTTTGGTCTTAATCATATTCTACTTCATTATACCATAATATTATGTATACCTTTAACACTTAGCCATCTAGTCGCACCACATTGTCATATCAAAACGATTGGGAAAACAATGAAAAATTTTGAGAAAACTAAGAGATTTAACATAAGTGTGTTCTGATGAGCACTGATAATGGGATTAGCAAACATTAAGGAATTATAACCAACTATTCATGAAAAACCGATGACAATGAACAAGTAATTTAGGCCAACCAAAAAATCTCAGATACAAACGTAAATGGCAGTGTTACGATTATCATGTGATAGTCCTAACTTTTGATAAACAAGCTATTAAATCTAATATTAGTCATATTTAAATTTATCATAAACCATTGCTCACCTTATAAGATGGATTTAAATTAAGATCCAAAACATTGATAACAGTAAAAGCTATCTTAGTCTCTTGATCAAATTTCCAGGGTCGGTCTAAGGTTACCTTAATGGTGTACCTAACATAACCATATGAGCCTTCAAAAGAAGATGGCAGTACTGGAGGCAAGGCACATGAGAAATTGTACACATGTTTACCAGTGGGAATTTCTATTTCACTACCTGAAATTTAATTACAGAGCAATATAAAATAAATTAGGTTTTTAATAGCACATAGATAAAGCAGCAAAAGGAAGTGTTTAATTTTATATAAAGTCTATCTACAAACAAACTGTTAAGTAAAAATGTAGGAATTCACCTAAAAATATATATATATAAAAATTTTTCAGTTCATTGATGTTTTATATTTCAGTTTTGCTTGTAATAAACCATCTTCAGATAAAAATCTATGACAATATTAACCGCTTCTAACCCTTGGCCACATACATATATGTTTAGTATTTACATTTATATGTCATTAATAAGTATATGAAAATCTTCTGTTATTTGAGCTCAGAGTAAAAGAAAATAAATAGGTTATATAAGAATTTTAAAATTTTCCACTTTTTCATTTGTTAATTAAAAATCGTCCCTGTTGGGGTTAATGACGTAAACATCAAAGTATAAACATAATTAAGTGAGAATAGAATCATACTTGAAATAGTCTAAAGAAATTACAAAACTCATAATAATACTTTTTTATTTATAATTTGAAAAAAATTATACTAGTTTACAACCAAGCACATTATGATGCTATTCTGATGCACTAATGTCAAATGACATCAACAGTTCAGCATTGCAGATTTTGCTACCATAAAAAAATAAATTCATTTTGAATATCAAAACAAAACTAAATTAAATTAATAATAAAAAAAGTGTTGACTACATTATTTATTTCCCTAATGTTTAATATGTATGCAATACCCAAGTCCAAGTCCCATACTTATATGAGGCAAATTCTTTCGACAACACATTATTGACCAAACATTTCATACTAAACTCTTAAAAAGCTAGGAGTAATGCATAAATATACGTTGTTCTCTTTATCTTCAACAATAAATATTATCATTTTAAAATACCACAAATGCAGTCTATATAAATACTTGTTTATAAGATTTATTAAATTCATTAATGAAAAATAGTATTAATTTTTTTATTATTTACAATTTTACCTAGTATGAAATGCATAATTGTTATCTTACCTATAATCTTTATTAAATAGAAAAATTGTATAATTTGATAATAATAATAATAATAGATTTTTATACAACTCAGCAAGCTTCAATAAACACATCAAGAAAAATATAAAATATATCACAGTGAGAAAATAACAACCAATTAAACCTAATAACAATATATATATATATATTCTGTTGCAACGCTGAGCCGAAAGGATAAGCTGCTCAGTGTGGTGGTGATAATCCCAGAGGGATGATCAGGGCTGATATTCTACAGAAACCCATTTTTGGTATTTCTTTATCGTCAGTGAAGATAATATAATAATCTATTGATATTGGGCATATAGTAATTTTAGTACCACAATAAACCAATTACAATACACCTATTTCTCTTTATTAGTAACATATATATATATATAAACTAACATTTATATATATATACATATACATACATTATGTTAGTGATTTATAACTGTTCCATTTACGTCTCATAGTCAAAAAATCTAATTAATCTACCTGAATTGCTTCCAAGTAGATAATAGGAAATTTGGAAATATTCTTCATTGCCTGTATGCACAGTATCGGTTGTTTGGGACTTGCCATCGGCATTTGATTCTTCCTTGCTTTCACACCATTCAGTATGAGCCTCTCCTTTAAATTTCACGTGAATACCTAGCAAAAACTTAAATAACTTAGACAATACAAATATAACAACATGGCTATAAATATCTAATGAATCATCGTTCAACCTTTATATACATATTTTACTTACCACGAACTTTTTTTGGTCTATCAAAAACATATTCTATTGTACCATTTACTGTTTGTCCAGCATAATAAGTATTTAATTCGTTATCTAAATATATAACAGCTTCCTTAATACCCATTATAGTGATACTAAAACAGCAACGAAAATTAAATGAATATATCAGGACTATTTTTTAAAACAAAACAAATGACAGATGTATAGATAAAAAATATAAAATAGACTACAGATTTTCATATTAATCATCCCATTTAAAACACATTTAAGTACGTAACACAATTATCCTTCTTCCACAGTTTCTTCGAAATTTACGTTCATCACTTTCACTTAAAATTTTCTTTGTAATAAGGTTTACATGTTTTGACATATCCGTACCACGCTATACTGCTCAATTTATCTCTTAAACTACTTATAGAATCCTCTGTTTATACTCATTGCTTTGTAAAATTTTTGACACCAACCTTCCATATCAACATTTGCATTTCTGCATTCTTCCTACGACGCTTAACAACAGGTCTTATCATGGTGGTTATAAACTCTCCTAAGTATAAGGACGTATTTGCAGGTTGCATGTAATTCAAAAATCCTTCGCTGTATATTATTGAGATAATGGATTTTGTAATATCCCGTCTGTATGTATAATGACTGAGACACAGAAATTTGCAGGGGCTTATTATAATTTGCCTTTAATATTATTTAGCATAAAGTGGATGTGTTCACTTACCTCCGTATATTTATTAGGTGTTATTCTACCGATCTTTCAATACGACGCTCAACGGCGGATCCAGGAAGAGGGTCATGGGAGTCATGACCCCCCTAAACTGGTTCCAGGACTTAGGTGGACCACTAATTGAACATAATGATTATATATATATATATA
>DWQX01005202.1:0-13440 GCA_018245475.1 Pharmacophagus antenor
ATGACAAAATATATAACGTGTACAAACGTAATGTTCAAAAGAAAGATACAGATGAAGAGTAGAGAAGACAGAGTATACAAACGAAAGAGACAGATGAAGAGTAAGTGATGACAAAATAATTTAATTAAACGGTAGGAAAGTAACTCCATTGTTGAGAAAAGACTAAACCTCCTGTTTCAACCTTTCCCCGAGGAAGGATTCCATTATGAAATATAGTGTGTACGTACAGCCTGTAAATATCCTGATATAACTCTTTCCCTGCTCCTGTGTTGTACCATCTAGCCAGCCAAATACACAAGTGAACTTATCACGCCCTGATAGTAACGACACAGACTCATTTACCCAAATTCACCTCTGATATTTTTATTAAAGAGTTGCGAGTTTATAACACGACGTATTAGCTTTACGTGTATTTTTTTTAAATTTTAAAATGTAAACAGGTACAGAGCAGCGATGGGTAGAATCGAAAAATGCAATTTGCCCATTTGGCATAGTCAACGCGCCATTGTCCGATTTTACCACGTAACAAATCTTAATATTGGAATCTAAGGAAAGTTATTGGAGCGCATATATTGAAAGAATTCATTTTCAATTGATCCGCTCTTTACGTAGATACTATAAATGTAGATAGTCTCACTCGAACTGCGAACTTATTAAAGCAGTAAAGCTGCACCAATGAAAAATCTTTCACGTTGGTTATGTATAGCCCTGTGGATTTTTCCTTTGGATTCTTTCAAAGCATACATTCGATATATACAAAAGTAAAGTCAATAAATACCTTGGCGGTAGTTCCGTCTGTTCTCCAGAGTTATTGAAGGTCCAGTGGAAGGAGACGAGGGCTGGGTTGGCGTCGACGGCGCAATGTAGAGCGACTGTCTCGTGCTTCAGGGCGCCGTACAGCTCGTTGTCCTTCCTCTCCGCGCACACGGGGGCGTCTGACGTTGACACTTAATTGTTTAACTTCGCCACGTTCATGAGTAAGTGAATATCCAAGTGCGTGTCGCACTTGTATCGCGTAAGGTTCCGTACGATAAACTCCTATGAAATTAGTTTTCTTGAAAGTATTCACTTCTTTATTTATTGCCGTAGTGACAATAGTTACATACAATCTGTGAAAATTTGAATCTGTTACGGTTCATGAGGTGGAGCCTACTGACAGGTGAACAGAAAGACAGAAGGACGGCGGTATCTCAGTTATAGGGTCCCGATTGTCAATCTTTGGGTACGAAAATTAATAGTATCTGCATCTACTGGTGGTAATAACTTACGAGCAGACAATATGGGATAAAATTACAAACAACTATAAATCATTACTCAATTATTAGAGGAATTTGAACACAAATTTTCAATAGATGCAAAATATTCTTTCCTGTCTTCCCGTTTGGTTGGGTAGGTTAGGGTTTGTTTTTTTTTAAGTTTTTAAGTGATAACCGTACTATATTATTAATAAAAAAGCAGAGTCATCCAATTAACAGGTTCGAAACGTATGATTCTTGTCACCTTAGGTTTTGGGTTGAGCCTTATGCAAGTGGGCCCAACTTCAACATATACTCTTTCAAACAAAAGCAAGAACAATTGAAACTTGTCCCCTGGGTAAAAAATATGCGAACATTTAAGTAATTTTTTAATTACTAAAATGTTTAAAATGAACTTTCCGCTTACGTGTATGTACCATATTCATTTCAGAGAACTCGATTTTTCCAACTGCTTTTTATACAAGACATATTTATCTTTATTATAAATATACATACATTACCTCATACAAAAGTGGTATACACCATTCTGTTTTATAACAATTGTCATAACAGCACTGACACCAACAATTCATTAACAAGTGCTTTGGCCCAATAGTTCCGTCCATTAGTTTCAATTTCAATAGTAACGTTTTAAACAATTACAAACTCCGACCGCCAGTCAATTCTGTGGATCGTAAACAATGAACAACGAACTATCGATAGTTATCAAATCGATTTCATCAAATAGCACAGATCGGGCAACTATTCGTAACAAGAATACACAACTGTAATAAAGCAATTCCGCGCTTAAAGTGCGACGTCAAAACGTGGAACCGTCACGGAGACGAACCAGCATGGGACAGTACGGACAGGCGATGGCTCACAGTTCAGCTAAATAACAGAATAAATAATCGGCGGAACTAAGATTTATGGCGTCGTAACTTGGCTATATAATAATAATATAATTTTTTTCTGCATACAAATATATAATCAATTTAATTAGATATTTACAGACTGGACTGCCTCCATGGCGCAGTGGTTTAGCACCGAGTTTGATTCAAAGGCAATAAAGGTAGCGATGTCTGAATGGTGGTAGGATTTTACGAACCGATCTGGTCAGCTACAAACAGCGTTGCTATGTTACAGCAGTAATACATGTTTGAACTAGATGTATTCTGGGCTAATACGTTTCACCATCTACGGCCTCATTGTCACTTAGCCTCAGGTGAAATCAACGCCGACTGTTGGCCCATAAGTAATGAAAAAAAAAAGACACTTGAATGTTCAAACGATTGTAACGTCGATATCAAAAAGTGAACACATTGAGGAATACCAGGCAAGAAACTCCGCGGCAGATTTGTAACCAACATTTTAGTAGCACACCTTTCTTTAGGCGCGGATCGAAGCGATATTTGTCCCCGTTTCTGACTTTACAATAATTCTTAAATATATCTCTAATATCCAGAATATTTATGATAAGTTTTTTTTTTTAATTAGGGCAAGGATAAATCTAGATTGTGAGAGGGAAGAACGAATTCTAGAATTATCGATACTTAAATCATCGATGATATATTTTGGTGTTCAAAATTAAAATATCCGACTACTGGCCAAAGTTTGTACCGACCAACCCGCAAGCGAACGAACAAAAACACATAAAAAAAAAACAATAACAACGAATGAGGCATTAAAATCTATACATCTATAAGAAATAGATTATATTGGAAATGTCGGTGTAACACCTTCAGTTGGCCGTCAATAAATAATCTCACTGAATTGTTCCCAACCGCCAACAATTACGAAAACTATCTCGCCTCGTATCCGGGACGTTGATGAAATAAATCAGCCGGCGCGAACTACGTGCGTCGTAAAAATAAAGCGGGTTCGCGTCGAGGAGGCCGTCAGCGGTAGAACCATATTTATCGCAGACAACAAGACACATTGTCTCCGTACAACATTCACGCAGTGGTGCCTCGTAAATTTCACAAAATTAATAATTAACAAAGCGGACAATTTGTCGTCCGAATTGTAAGGAGCGAGTTGTAAATTGGGTAGTTTGGCCGCTTCGAGTTACCGCAATAGACGGCTCTTATTTATTATCCGGCCACAAGAAAGCCTTGTTTCAATCACGCTCGTATATTTTATTCCTGTTTTTTTTATGTCAAACCAAGCATAACTTTCAACTGACTGGTGAGAATTTAATAGTTGTTTTGTTCAAAACAGTGAGTCGAGAAAGTTGATCTCGTAAGAGTTATAAAAAATTTTGTCTGCCACCGTGGCGTAATGGGTTACCGCCTGCCTCTCTCGTTCGATTCCCGATTATGAGTATCGAAGTCTGGTTCGTGGTAGGGTTTTTCAAGCCCGTCTGGCTAGGTACCAGCCCCAAAATACAGTCATCCGTGTGAGAACCATCTGGGGGATCACACTTCGTCATTGTCGCTAAATATCAGGTGTAATCGAGGTCAAGTGTTAGCCCACAGCCGATAAAAAAAAAATTGAGCGAGCAAATAAACGGTTAGTTTTGGACCTATTCGTTTCGGTTAGTACAGTGTTTAATTTATTACATTCTTCGTTAACTCTTAAAGGTATCTAAGATTATTTATAAAAATTAAAAGGAAATTTAAACTTATAGTACGGAAGAATAGAGATTGAATGTGCACCATATCAAGAATGTTTTTTACACCTTTCTCAGTTTCTATTTCGGGTCGAACTTGCCTACATATTAAGCGACTGTGCGCGATAAAATTTTATTGCATCACATGCATTGCCACGCTGAGTAAGCCGGCGGTACGATTTTCAGCTAGCGACGCGGCAATGCATTCGCGCAATCTCCGGTAATGCCCTAGCAAGCCATTTCGCGGTAATGCCGCAGTACTACCCCCGCGTCCCCGTATCCTAGTATTCGCAAGTATTACCTACGGTACGTCACCGATATTGAAAATTTTGGCGCCGTTAAATGCGACACTTTTAGTTGTAATTTGAAGATAACTTTGCATATAAAAACCTTCTACAGTCAGGTGCAGAAGCCTTTCTATGTAATGAACCGAAGGTCGATAATAAATTACATTGATATCGAAATCTTGTATCAAATGCTACAGAAAATAATGAACGAGTAATAGTTGTTTGAATAGCTGATATTTATTTGAACTATGGACAACTGAATAGAACAGAATAGTCTTTATTGCATAACGGAAAGCAAAAACGAAAAAAATACACACGAAACAAAACGAAGGAAAGTGACCGTTACAAATGGTGCGAAGTGAGAGAATACGTCAGCAGTGCAAAAGGCGGTCTTCTGCTGAAAGCGGTCTCTCGCAGACAATTTTAAAACAATAATGATCTCAATCCAACCTTTGGGACAGAACAGAAATCCTGACCATATTACCGCCGGCCGCGAAAATGTACAACGGCCTTTTCGGTCGATTTCGGTGGTCATAAGCTACTTACATCGGATCTGCAGCGAGACCGGGTTGCTGGTGCCCTTCCCCTCGCTGTTGGCGGCCATGCAGGTGTAGTCGCCCGCCGCTTCTCGCGTCACGCTCTGCAGCACCAGGCTCTGCGCGCTGAGTATCACGCCCGACGCCTCGTTGTGGTATATCTCCGCGCTCTGTCGCGAACGAAGCGAAATATGAGAAGCAACTGCTGCTGGCCACCACTCGCGGTGTTAATTGGCGGGTTCGAAATAAGTCTACCACTGTCCGGACGCAGTGGTGTAAGCTCGAAGTTAGCAGCGTCGGGAAAGAAGTGCTTCGAAGGCTCCGGAAACATTAAAGTGTTCTCGGAAAGGGAATTACGTTCAAAACTTATCAATTGTTTTTCTTTTTGAATACTCGTTTCCTTTGTCACGTGTATACAGGGACTGTTCTATTTATTTATTTTATTTCCTTAAATATTGCTCTCGCTTTTGTACTTTCTTCTACTTCCCCATACTCATGCCATTTTTCACGCTTTCTATTCAATTTCCTTCCACACCACATTCCATTTCCTTCTAGCATACGTCGCGCTTAAATAAAGAAGACCTCCCATTTCTTTATTTCTTTACATTTTGATCTTATTCTAACGTTTCACTTAATTTACTCTTAGGATTACAATTTTCTTATCGTATAATTATCACAATTATTTTTTCAGACTTATCAAATTAGGTCCAGCGTTTAAAATAGAAAAAACTTAATGAACAGAATTTGCGAAGTTATTATATGGAGTATGAATCAGGATTTTAGCTATGGTACTAGTTACGTGTGTACAATTTGCATTAGAATTAAAATGAATACTCAGTTTCTATTTTATTAAATTGTCTGCAGTCGTGCTAAAATGACATATATGCTAGTTATCTAGAACGAATGAGCTGAAGCAGCTGCATATGCAAGATATTATGCGACAGCTGGTATGGGACCTAGAGTTTCGACAAACTTAATGTTCACTTTATTCATTATGATAATTGTCTCAATGTAGATTATGTTTTGTGATAACTTAACCGGAATGAAATATTTAATTTAATTAGCGTTTTCAATGTAAATACATAACATTCCCTTACATAATATATTCATGTAATATAAGAATTTATGAATATAGAGGTCGAATTATTTGTACCGTTTGGCGAGCAAATATGAAACACGTAATGGTGAGTGATCATAGTATTGCATGGCCTTGCTAGGAGAACAACACTAACATTGTAAAATTCCCTTCACCATTTTTCTGATAATCTTTGAGCCACTCATTTTCAGCAATTTCTCATTTCATTTGCCGGGAAAAAAATTCTTAGGTACAAAACAATTTGTACTCTTTCCAGTTTCTAGAATAGAGTACCCGATGTTATTAATTTTTTTTTAAATAAGCTACATGGGAAATTACAGTAATTAAATTATTATAATTTTTCGCGCTTACAAAACATTTGTATTCCGAAAATGAGTTACAAGAGCATCGCATAAGTAATGCGGTGATTTGTTTGGCATGTTGATTGTTGATAAAATTTGAAACACGAATGTAGAGATGCTTTACTTAAAAAAATATTAACTAAAACTCTTTTCTACCGAGATACAGGAATCCCTAATTCAGGGGACAGGACGTCGTAGATTGTTGATTGATATTGGAGTTGAAGTAAAAAAAAAAGAAATGTTCAAAAACACAACAATCCAAAAACTTAAGACGTTTTAGCCACTCGGTCAAGAGTGAAACAATAAATCTTTACGAATGAAATAAACACCCAACAACAAATTACATAAGTATACTAAACTATTAAGCACTATTCCGTTACAAAGGGCAAACGGAAGCCCCCGGTGAATTCGCGAAACTAGTAGAGGATACATTAAAGGAGACTCGCTGGTAAGATATGTAGTCGTAAGTACCGCCGACACCTTAGTTAGCATTAAATTAACAGCGGGCGTTATGCCGGCGGCCCCTCGCTGCAGTTGATCTACGGGATTCCTTGCGCCGGGCCTGGCGTACTGCACGAGCTGCGGGCTCTCCGTCTCGTGTTGCATTATTCACAAACGCCACAATTGGAAATCGAAGGGAATTTTCATACCGTTTCGATATCGTGTGGTTCGACGGGACGAAATTCCCGTGAGTCGTGTGACGGTAGAAACGACAGCTGAGACTTGTTGTTTATCAGCCGGCTAATGATTTATTAAGGCCCGATAATTGGAATCCACGTGCTCTTCTATCATGAGCCGATTTATAATTATTGACTACTAATTAACTGTATGCAAATATAGAAAATAACCATTTGATAAACCTTTGGTCGCTGTTAATGGCCGTACAGGTAATTAACAAAAGAAGTAATTAATGAAGCAGTTAATAAATATATACGTTGTGTTAAACTTGTGAAAAGAAGCATTATAATGCATAGAAGATTATTTAAGGGGATGATGTTTTTTAGGTTTTCACGAGTACAGTGATATTACTAAAACATCCCCGTATTTCTTCTCTGTTCTCCTCGGCGAGGGGAGCTTTGTGAGCTGAGTTTGATAATAAACGATAAACTTTACTTGAATAAATCCTTTTTAATGGAGTAATTTGAAATTTGAAGGGTGCCTTAAGTGTCACGGAATTAACTACCGCTTATCAATAATATACAGGTTCTAAGAACACTTGGTAATCTTCTGGAGTAGATTTATAAATATTTATCTAGGAAAGAGGATATTAGAGACTCTCAATTGTATCATGGAATTCCGAAAATCCGTATTTTTGTAGTTTCGACATGTAAAACTTTAGAAGGAAAGAATTAATTAAATATGTTCCAAATTCGAACACATGTCCGGTAAAAAAATTATCAGGAAAACGAAAAGGTGTGAAATGAGCTTAATTTTTAATTACATATCTACACCCATTGTATATATAGATATAGATGTAAAAATCTATGTTAAAAGAATTTATCATCAATTGATTCTGAACAATTGAGAAGATTATAATACATATATATACAGTTTAGGTCATTAGCACCATATTAAGGTCATATTGATAGGAAGAAATCACATGATAGGAACAACTATACGCCGGGGCTCAACAAACCACCATTCGATCTCTTGATAGAGTTACCAACTGTAAAACATGGTGAAACTTAGCAGAACCAGCGGCAGCCCTGAAGAATAATAAAGATGAGGGAACAATGTATTCTTTCAAAAGCATCATAAGAAGAAGTGATTTGATTATTGTAAATTCAGAAACATTATTCTTAGTCGCTCTTGCCCCGTGACTGTTGATAAATGAACTTGATATTTCCTATACAGTACTGGTTAAGCCAAAGCTACCGAGATACGTTCCAGGTCTTCGTAACATTGAGGGCAAAGGGCTTTCGGGGTTTGATAGCAATCTGATATTTTAATTTATTTCAACGTCAGGTTATACAATGTTGTCAAAAGCTTGAAACCGCTTTGATATTTAATATTAAACGTTTCGGGAATTTCGCTCGGCGACCGGAATTTACGGTGTCCCGAAATATTTCAAATTAACAATCGAAATTAATAGCTTACATCCATTAAACATATCGCCAACTAATATACATGCAATTAATACAACTTACAATTACATTTTATAGCAATAATTTTGATTAACCAAACCTATCTTAAATTACTATCGAAAATTAATAACTCCATATCTACCAAATCTTTCATATACTCGTAAATGTTGCAAGATGGATGCCTTGTTAGCATACTTTGTATGTGAACTTCGAGGCAAACATTACATTTCTTCACTTTATCTTCAACAAAAAATATTATTCTATATTTGAACGGGTAATATTAATAACGTAAATTATTATTCTTATTATTTTTATCCACATTATACGAAATTTCATTTCACTTCCGATCGTTTAACTTTTGTAATTTAAACTTGACATTCTTAACTTTAACATATAATTATTTGTGAACTTCTTTAATTAAGTTAATGCCTAATGTAAACACGAGAGGAGGTGTTCCGCGAACTTAAAATATTCGCATTTCGAGGGTCAAAATTTAATTAAAACTTTTGGATTCTTCGTCGCTTAAACTATAAGTGTGAAAATAATTTCGTTACTTTAAGAGGCGCTTCGTTATTATAACCTGCAAACTGAACTAGCTTTATGATTATAAACGCAAATGGCAATAAACTTTCACCTTTATGTAGTAACTTACTATTTATATGAGCATTACTTACCTCTTTAAAGAATAATATAAAAAAAGTTTATTCAATTTTAATACAGAATTAATATGCAAACAACACCATTGATATTATGTTTTCAATTTGATATTGCAGTAGGTACTAAAAGCAAAACATTATTTGGTTATCAGCACCTTTATACCTATACATGGCTGTTTGTGGAATCCATTATTTCCGGCAGATTATAACAACCCTTCTTAGCACTTAACGAATCAGCAGCAAAGTTTTCAATAACTTTCACAAAACCACAATGTTTATAGCCCAAATATCTTATCAATGAACGATAGTTGAAACTTAATAAGGCTAACGAATCATTAATAACAACAAACAAGGACGCGAACCACAGCGGATTGTGGCCTCGACGCCCTCCTTGCCAGAGAGGGCCCCGGATGCCGGTGGTGGCAGCAATAAAGGCTGTGTTGTTTTAGGCGATGTTAGCAAAACAAATTGTAACTTACATCATGAAACCAAACCAAGCGATGCGTCTTCGGATTCGCTCTCACAGCACACTCAAAGTAAACATCGTCCCCCTCTTTTATCTCGTTCGGGTTCAAATTGGATCCCATCTTGAGATCAACGATCGGGACATCTGTAACAAAGCAGTCTCATTGGAATCCGTTTCGCTTGCCGATTTAAATGGATCATTTGAACGGTGAATGCGGACGTGCCGTTTTTGAAAATAGCCGAACGGGCACGGTACTTCACCTGGTAACCAGTGATACGACAATTGAATAATATATCACCTAAATGTTGATGTAATATTTGGGTCATAGATAGTGGAAGTGTGCACGCCTAAATAGGAAGCTGTGACTGACCCATCTTTTAAACGAATGCTCTGGGACCATTTTTAATAGAATAACCAATCTTTTAATCATCATCTTTTCCTCCCTTCCTTTCTTTTTTCTTTTAGTATTTTTTTTTCCTTTGTGCACTAGTATTTTTATGTTTATGTAAGGACATTTATAAATATGTGTGTATGTTTAAAAATTGTTGTCTCATTTATATGTGTATTACATCCCCCTCCCACTCTCTCTCTCATCTTTATTATTATTATTATTATTTTATCTTTTTATTCTCTATTGTTTATTTTACGCACCCCATATTTATATTCATCTCTGCTCAACCTTAAGGTAGACTGGCAGAGAATGCCATTTGGCATTAAGTCCACCTTATGTACACATAAGTCCTTTAAAAAATAAAATAGTCTGTCATATCTGCTCCAGCAATGCAGCTATGGTAGCCGATTCTCAATACGTGTGGTGGCTACCAAGACGGATTCGAACAAACCCTTCCATGATCCAACCTTAACTGCTCATGTGACCCCGAAATCATATTATATGTTAAAACCACTGTGGAACAAAGGCGAACGAAACGTATTATATTAGGTTATAAATATTTACTGAAAACAAATCTCACGAATCCATATAGTCTTCAATTATTATAGTAAAAAGAAGATAACTCTAGATCAATTTATAAATTGCTTTTAATAAAAACAATCATTATCCTCTGTCTGTGGTAGACCGAAGCCGGTCTTAATAGGCCTTAACAAAAACAAGTACTTCAAATAATTATGATTGTAATTCACCCGTATCGAATTTCATGACTAAAGTAGTCAAATATTAAGCGGCGGTATCATATTTTTATTCCTCCTATAAAATCTATACACTCGAATGCTTTTAAAGTCGATCGCAATAAAAATAACAAATATAAAAACTCTTTTACTGAACGTTCGTTACATACAAATGACCGTTGAGCAAACGAACTATAATATTCAAAGATATCGTTGTGGCGACTTAGACAAACATATTTTTTTTTAAACTATCAAGATTTTGATTTCAGATATGTTTTTATATCATTGCATATCTTAAGAATACGCAATGATAAGAAATGTATACGATTGCCTCCGCGACGCCGGGGGTCCGGGTCCGATTCCCAGGCAAACAGGAGTAGTGGGGTCTGGATAGTGGAGAGGTTTTCAAACCGCACCGGCTAGCTACCACCCTTAACATCAATATGTCGCCATAACAGCGCTGCTGTGTGTAATCGTACATGTGAGAGCCAGATGACTACTTTCACTTAACATCAGGTGAAATCGAGGCCGTGTTGGCACACAAGCGATAAGAAAATTGTACTGCGTGCACAATTTATATTGTATTAATACAATAAGCTAAACTTAAGTAATCCCTCAACATCTATTTAAAAGAACAAAATCGAAGTATAGCTTTAGTAATGGAATTTTGTCCATGGATGATTTGTTTAACTTATATACTGTCCAGTATCAATGTATATTAAAAAGGTATTTGGTATAGATTATTACGAATGATTTATGTATTCGATATTCTACCAATAAGCTAAGTTGGAAGTACATATTTCAACGAAACCCCATACTCAAAATCGATGGAATCGAAAATCGGGATAATTGCAAAGGCGTTAAACTTAAGATTAATTAAAAAAAAATAATTACAACGCCTCGAGATGTGGGCGGGTGTCGGGCAATGTGATTTAATTTTAGTGAGGTCTTGGTTAAGAGCAGTCAGTTACTTAACATTATAACATCAATCTATCCGGAGACGAAGTAGTTAAAGATAATTTTATTTTCTCCCACAATCCCCCGGAGACTTTTAGCACTAGATTTACCGCACCAGTCATTTCGACTGGACGACCCTATATGAGAAGTTACGTATACTGTAATGCGTTTGATATTTTTATTATTTTATACCGCCTCTGGCGACATTGTTCTATATATCTTATACGAATCTTTCGAATTCGAATCTTATCGAAACGGGAAAAATACGAATGCAATAATGCACAAAACTAATACAGATACGAAAAGAGAACCATAAAAATGTTTCGGTAAATCTAGTGTCAATTAAAATTTATGAAGCAATATAAAAGTTGAGACGGTAAGAATTTCTAAATTTTTAGCTCGTATGAGAATTATTTCGAGTGGTCTACAACTGACCTCGGCATACCTTCACATGTCGTCCCCAGGGGTTTATTAAAGTCTTTGCGAAAAGCGTCCAACTCCGTACGGATCCAAAACGTAATTTCTTCAAAACTCCTCACCGACTTAAAAACTTTGACAATGAGTAGAAATCGTTTGTAGGATATCGATGCGATATGAGTGAGAAACTTGTTCGTAGGGTTAGGTCCACGTATTCATATTTAAATTCAAGTTTTGGACTGCCGTTAATTGGCGCAGTGGTTTATCCGCTTGCCTCGTAATGCAGAAGACCCGGGTTCGATTCCTGGGCCACAGTAGAGGAGTTTGGATGGTTGGGAGGGTTTTTCAAATCCGCCTAGCTGCTTCCATCCTCAATCTGCCGCTATAACAGCAATGCTGTATTCTAGCAGTCATACATGTAAGCTTGATACATTTTGGTCGAACACGCTTCACTAGAGAAATCTAGGCGAAGTGTTAGCCCATAAGCGATAAAAATACCATAAGTTATTTAGGATCTGATGAGGTTTGAAAATATTTTAAGAGGTATTTTGGTTAGTAGAGCTCAATACTCTATTGAAATTGTAATACTCTAATGACAATAATCCATAAACAAATGACACTCTTTAATTCGAGAAAAGGAAAAGTGTAAATCTACAATATTATTTAATAGAATGGCTCTGAGTTTCTCCTCTGGGTCCTTTCTAGAGTCCACTTCGTGGAATCGGCTTTAGGAACATTCTGACTATTCAAAAGTGTTCGTGAAGGCCTAAATGAATATAGTGTATTCTTAATTAATATTTAATACTAATTAAATTAAACTGCTAAGTAAAGTAAACTTACCATATTTAACTCTATAAGCTATATGTCCATCCTAAGGCTGTCTGCAAGAGACCGCTTTCAGCAGTGAGACCGCCTTTCGCACTGCTAACGTATTCTTTCACTTCGCTCTTTTTGTAACAGTTACTTTCTATTGTTTCGTTTCATGTGTATTGTATTTCGTTTTTGTAATGTTATAAAGACTATTCGATTCTAAATAATACGAATTCCATTTAATCAAGTTAATGGACGCAAAATGCTATATAAAATCTTATAACCTTCATTCTCGTCGTACCGGAGCTGAGTTTAATGTAGCAGTTACACAGTCGTCAATGAGGCTAGTAGTGACATTATCAGAATTCATCGTCATTATTCTTGAAATTATTATCACTTGCCACTGGCAAATCATTTTTCTCCTAAGCAATCAATGACGCTCACCGATAAACATGTTAGACAGATATACCTCTGTAATTTTTAACTAGATAACTAAACTAATCTAAATCGTTACCCATTTTAGTGATTTAATGTTTTGAATCTGCTTAACTTTGAGTAATATCACTAGCTATTTGGTGTAAATGGTAATAACCTCTGCTTCTTACACCAGGGGTCGCGGGTTCGATTCCCGCACAGGACAAACATTTACGTGTGACAGACATTTGTGTTTGTTCTGTGTCTGGTTGTTTATCTACATTGAAATAAGTATTTATTTAACAATATCTATGTACGTGTATCGGTATCTAATAAACCATACTACTGATGCTTGGTTACCCATCTTGGGGATCAGAGTACTGTCTGCGAAAGACGTCCCGGAAA
>DWQX01005203.1:0-13434 GCA_018245475.1 Pharmacophagus antenor
TGGATTGTTTTGTTAGGTTATCCTGTACTAACAAACGAATGGGAGATGTTTATAACGCTTTCTCTATACTATTAATTTTATTTCTATAATATTCAAGCGATACCTTGCGGAACTTCATGATTAAATAATAAAAAGATTATTTGCTATTTTACTTTATTTTTATCGCAAATACTATGACTTAAATACAGTATAAACTCGTTTCGACACTACACGTGGCATGCACAGATGTTACTGATCCGGCCTCCCGACGTCGAGTGAATCGTATTTGTGTATTTATTTTTATTTTGCATCGTATGACTACATAAAAGGGCGGATATAGTGCCTAGTGTCATTATCTTCCAGTTAACCTGATATATATAGCTGGCGCAAGTAAAATTGAATACGAAAAACATACACAAATGAACGAATATGATAGTAAATTAAAATATTACGAATATAAAAAAAATTTATTAAATTAAAGAGAAAAAGTTGTGAAATAAGAATAGAACAAAAGAATGTTTAAGCGTGTCCGAAATTCGCTGAACAACGTTTTGACGAAACGCTCTCAAAGCATACGCTTCAGCGAAGGTTTACTGTGTACTTTTCATAAACTGTGTGGTAACGCATTTTCCATCCTAAACATATATTTGTATTGCTATAACATTTTTTTTTTTATTGAAGATTTTGTCGTTTGTCCGTGTAACAAAACGTTTTACCCGTTATTAATTAAAAATGTTACGATGCTTATGCACAGTCGTAGGCGATGACAGCTTCTGTGATACAATAAAGCCTACTTTTTAGGGCCACATTTAGTAGTCAGCACTTTAAGTCACTTAGAATTTATCGCTTCCTAATTGCTCTTGCTTTTTTTCTTTATTTTTAATCGGCTATGAGCTAACATTCCACCTCAACTACTTTCTTACTTCTATTTTATCTGATGTAAAAGACCGTATATGTGGAAGCGTGCTCGCCCAGAATATTTCGGCACCTCACTTGTATGACTCTCAGAACACAGCTGTTAACAATTTAGTTTTTTAACCTTAAATTTATATAGCCCTGTCGCTTGGCTATGTCCCTCTATACGTTTACAATTTATTATTTTTATATTCTAATAATAAACAATATTTGTAAATAATAATCTGATTAAGGACAAGATAGAACTATAATTTTTCAAGTAATGGGACGTCTCAAATATTGTCAAATATTACTTGAAAATTGTGCACCGTGCAGTGTTTCGGGCTACCTCTGTGGTGTACTTGTTTACTTGCTTGCCTTATAACACGGAGGCCCCGACTTCAATTCCCGGGAAAACGGATTAATGGTGGTAGGGTTTTTGGAAGCGTCAATGTGAATCTGCCGCCATTACAGCATTGCTGTGCTCTAAGTCATACACGTGAGAGCCAGGTGTATTCTGGGCGAATACGCTTCACCATCTACGGTCTCATGTCACTTATCATGAAGTGAAATCGGGGCCAAGTGTTACCCCATAACTGTTAAAAAAAAAACAACAAAAGATCGAGTTAAAAACATGTCTTTACCACAAGAGATATTATAAAAACACACGTTGAACCTATTACTAAATCCATAAAAGAAAATGTTTCTCGGAAAATAAGAATCGCTGTAAATATTTAAAGTTTTCAACATTTCAATTATGAAGTCACACTCCTTTAAGCTCCTTACTGTAAATGAGAAGAGCGGACTTATCTTTTATTTAGTTTACGACCGGGGAATCCTTCAGCAAATGTTGAGTTTTGAAATAGCGAAATTGAGTCATTCTTTCTTTTTCTCTTTTTAAGATTGAAATTAAAATCTCCGACTATTTTAGTTGGTTAAATATGAAATAATTTTCGAGTTCACTTAAATTAATTGGACAAATTATAATATACTCGTATGGCGATTAAATATTTAATGATGACATTCTATGAAGTTAGAGGTGGTATAGATGACAACTCTTAGAAGTAAATTAAAATTCAAACTGAAATAAATAATATCGAGACAAATTTTCGGGTTCTTTTTTTCATTTGAAGATTATTAACTTCTTTTCATAGTTTATGAATGATCAAACACATTATTTAATGTCATTTTATATATATATGTATATAGATAACGATATAATTGATAACTATTAATGGACCCCATACATTTGTAGTTTACAAGAATCGAAACCATAAAAAAATATGCTTTCACAACGATATCATCAAAGAATCCTTTCGCCGAGGGTATTACTAAATCGAAAATTTAATTAAAAAATATTTACAATGCTTTAATGTTATTAAAGTTGAAAGAGATGAAACAAAAACCCTTTTTGGAATCACGCTTTGAGGAAAAATAATATAAGTATTGTATGATATAGATACATTTACTTGAGGCGCTATACATCGGGAAAGGATAAATTCACGAAAGACAGCTCTGGAATGCTCCAGGAATTCTTAGAGTGTTTTCGTGGAATACCGAGCATTCGGGTTATAGCCAGGGTATGTTTTCATATCTATATTTTTTTTCTCTCAAATATTTGCTTCTGCTCTCTGTGCTTTGAATTGGTTATGTTTACATAGTCTTCTTTGGTATTCATCAGTTTTTTTTTAACTTGCTTTGTTTGTTATATTAGAATTGAAATTTCCGGGGTGAAGATACGTAGATATTGGCTTTAAACATCATTGATATAAGTACAGTCAGCCCAATTGGGAACAAAAATCATCACGAGGTCTATGTATTTTTTTCAGACAGTTTTTTTTTCTTTTTTTATTACTACTTACGAGTTTTCACATATTAAAATATTTTGTTTTAGGTCAAACTTGTGTTTTTACACTTTATATATGTCGTAAATTATATATTTTAGTTAAAAAGAGCTCGAGTATGTGGCACGATCCGCAGATAACATTATTTCAGCGATAAGTCAGTCCCGTTAACAATTAATTCATATTTACATGATAAATAATATGAAGAACGAAATATTTTCCTGTGGGACGGGTATACACATATATTATGAAACTTTTATACGTAAATCGGTCACAAAATATACATATTTGAGCGCCGTCACCTAACCACAATTCTCTATCGTTTAATATCGCACCAAAAATATGATGAAAATATTAAATTTTTTATGAAGAAGGTAACCCTCAAGTACGTTTAAATAGATGCCACTAAAGGGAGAATTCTAATATAATGGAGCACGGATTGTAGTAAGCTGTATTGTATTCAATCACTCTCGTTCACCTATTTTCGGGGGCCCTCTTTTTAAATTGGAAAAGTTTGAAGGAAGCCGCTTCGAGTGACGTGCATTATTATGGTTTTAGTCGCGAAATTCTGACGGGTAAATGTTTACGAAACTCTTTCTTCGCGTTTCCCATGGAATTTTTTGAATTAAGAGATTGTGAAAGAGCAGTTTTGGAGGTCCTCCTTTTTTTTAAGTAACAATAAGACGCTCCTCGACGAGTGTATTTTTAATTTTTCTTTTATGAAAGAATTAGACACAAGATTTTGACAGTAAAATATTTATAAAAGTAAGAATCAAGTGTTCATGTATGTGCTGAAGATAAATTATTTATTAACCACAAGACACATGACAAGAAGAAGGTTCTCAAATAACGATTTGATTTTTTTCTAATGAAAGATTAACAACTTTCTTTTTCAAATGTCACTGAGTGAGACATCCCAGAAAAGACCGTTGTAATAGAAAGATGGTTCACTTTTGGTATCAAAACTTAGTCGTTGTAAGATCAACTGCTTCTGTGTCACAGTGGTTTACTGCTTGATTTTTAACTCGGAGTTCTGAAGTTAGCCCCTCGGGTCACATGATTATCGAAGTTCGAATGGTGATAGGGTCTTCGAACTTGCCTGGCAAGCTACCACCCTCAATGTCAATACGCTGCTATAACGCCATTTTTGTAATCCGACCGACATACGTATGAGAGCCAGATCCGGACGAGCACGCATTACCGTCTACGGCAGTGTTTCTCAAACTATTTTATCCCATGTCTCTAGACCTTAGTAATTTTATATCAAATGCCACCAAAAACAAATTAAAACCAAAAAAATGCAATGAATTATTTGTGAAAATTCGCTGATTGTCCCCCGTAAATTAGAGAATTGCCCCCTCGTGGGGTCCACGCCCCATTCCGAGGAAACATTGGTCTACGGCCTTTTTGACACATAATTTCATACGAAATTAATATAAATTCTCAGTCAGTTACCGATTGTTAAAAACTATAATATAATTTATTAATTCAAGCGATTCTTTGTGGAAGGCCGCGACTAAAAATGAAAAGAAAAATTTATTTTGTCATTTCCGCTTTGATTAATCTCAAATACTACGACTAAAACACGATCACAACTCGTTTCACCACTACACATGACATCCTCAGATGTTACGTGTCCAACCAACGTTTTTCTGTGTGGTGTGTGTGACGTTCTTTTAATGCGGTATTGTGTAAATATCCTAACTGGTGCCGCAAGCTACGAGAAAGCATATCATTATATTATTAAGTCAAATTTATAACGTTCTTTAACTTTGTCATACAAAAAGTTGTTTTCACCACAACAAGATCAAAGCGGAAGAAAGAACACTGAATATAATCTATGGGATGAAAGTTAAGCGTATGGAGTTACGAGTTGAATTATTAAAATCGTTTATAATTAAGTATAAGTCGGCCATTACTCGCCTCGCCGCGAGGGGTCACCGCGTAATTCTCGTTGCCTCATAAGAGGATAATTTGCCATCGCTCTTCATATAAATTTGCCCATAATAATACGCCAAGTGACGTCTCGTAAGGCGAGAGTTGTGTAATTTCTGAAAAAAAAAACCGCTCTTCGATTTTATGAAAGCGACTGTCATATTATATTCGCGTCAAGCTAATGAACGATGTCGTGGATTTATTGCGATGTATTTTTATCGAGGTATTTAATGGGCATATGCGATAAAAAAATGTAAATATGTCCATATATATATATTATTATTGTGTTACCTAGGGATAGATGCGGTCATTGTGTCGACAAAAACTGCTAAGTGGTATAATAATTCGAAAGATACATTTTTATTTTCGATTTATTAATTTCACTGTAAAATTAAACATTTCATAAACACGTATTTGAATAAATGTCTAATAATTTTCATGCCCATTTTTAATATTAAAAATCAAATTAATACAGATCGAATGATGTAATTGCCAAAAATAAAATTATAATTAATACATACGGAAAATTTTAAAAGCTTTAATTAGAAGCGGCGATAGACGCTTTGTACTAAGCCCCGGAATTAATTAACGGGAAAGATTTCATTTTTAAAACGAGAGTGTTTTGTTTAACAGAAGTTGTAACTCTGCCTTAAATATTCTATTTTACATTGAATATAGTTCTAATTTCCATATGATTACAAGTATGATTAGATTTTAGATATATTTATATATATATATATTATGCACAAAATTACCGTACATTATATTTTACACCTTTACCGGGGCGGCCAGGAATCGAACGCGGAAGCTCCGGTTTCGTTTCCCAGCCTATAGGTAGTTGGTCGTAAGGTTTTCCGAACCCCTCTTGCTAGCTACCAGCCTTAATGTTAATCTACTACCATAATAACGCTGCTGTATTCCAGCAGACTTACATGCGAGAGCCAGACGTATTCTGGGCGAACACGCTTCACCGTCTACGGTGTCACTGTCATTTAACATCGAGCGGAACCGAAGTCAAGTGTTGGCCCATATACGATAAAAAAAAATTACCGTTTTTCGTGCAAACCGGTTACCAGTAATTAGGTCCGTTACCTGGCAATCGCATAAGGAATATCCAAATCGATATGGGAAAATTAATCGAAACTGCAACGTGTACATCATGTATAATAATTTTGCTTTATTTAATTTTCGTTTCTGTTACCTAATTATTATTTTATAACACGCCTTTTATTAGTTTCATAGTGTTTAATGCTTCATAAACTCTGCACCATTTTTCACCACGCACAACCACCCTGTGGTATCTGCTGTCGCCGGCGGTATTCCCTAACCGACACGAATAAGAGGCCTTCAAGAAAAGAACCTGCTCATTCCTTAAAGGCTGGCAACGCTGTGGCGAGTTCTCGAGTGTTGCGACTATGACTGACGATGATCACGTTCTATCAGGTGAATAGCCCTCGCGTATGTCTACTTTTTTTTTAATTAAAAAAAAAAAACAAAGCTTGATATCGGTAGCCGGACAAGACGATTCTAAGTTAAACTAAAATTAATTTTGACAAATTTTATTAGGGCATATCGCAGTGTAAACAACTATACATATATCTATACAGTAAATTATAAATACCAACTACCTAATTAGAATTACGCAAATATATGCCTTATTGTGTTAACCATGCTACCGAAATAGAATTATTATTGCGCGCGCGCCATTCATTGGTCGTCATAATTAACTCGATACACGTTCGCCCAGTGAAGGCAGATCGGTATTACTTAATTAAAGCGCCCATTCACGTCCCGCATCGGTTTACCGATTGACACGACAATGTCCGTACAAGACGTCCGTTCCGGTCGTGCGGCGGTTCGATCGGGGCCGAATTTAAGATCGCGCGTCCATTTGGTGACGTGCCAGCTTGACGGCTCTGGTACTTCGTCGCGGTACACGTGACAGATTGAATATGAAGTGATTTATTAGCGGAACGTGAAAAAATTTTATTGTATCCGTGGCGCAATTATTTAACTCTTGGTTTTTAACGCACAAGTGTCGGTCTCAGTTTCCGGGCCACGGAAGTTGTGGACTATGGATATTGGTGGGGGTTTTTCAATACGGCCTGCTGTGCTACTCACCCTTAATATCAAGTGTTAGACATTAAACAATTGGGTATAAATCAATAATAGAGGGTATATATCGACAAAAGAAAACACTACGTCTACCGTATAAAGTAACCACTATTTGAATTAGCAATCAATTAATTATATTTCAGCTGTATGTCAAATAATAGACAATTTTTAACGGAAAAAAAAATACTCTGTTATTGTTTTAAAAATTGTCACAAGTGCAACTTTAATGACGTTGACATTGTTCTTGGTATACATAAACTCGTTTACGAAATTATACGGAGTGTCAGCTTCGTGTACATTTCATTTACGAGAGTCCGAATCTGCTGTACGACTACTATAAATATCTTTTTAAATTAATATCACTAATTGTCAAATTTCACTGATTCTGTCACAGTATATATTTTGTCTGTTTTCATTAAAACATCTAAGAGTGTTTATATTAGGAACTTACGCGCTCTAAGAGTTTCTTTTTTTTTTTCGACCATGATAAAACTTATTGTGACAGATTGACATAGAGGGTGATAGCCAACTAGGTGGGTTCGAAAAAACCCAACTATCATACAAAGTTTACTACTAATGTGGTCTAGGATTCGAAGCGGAGACCCCCGTTTTATAAAAAGCTGGTAAACTATTGCGCTGCGGAGGCAGCTAAACTGTCTTAATCTTCCATCGACGACTCGACAGATGTCATCAGAACACTGCCTCTTCATCTAGATTATAAGAATTACATCGACAGCTTTTGTTCTCCTTCCAGTATATTTATTTCGAATCTCGTTCCATTTTGAAATTTTTCCATAGTTACCTTCACTATTGATAGAGATATTAAAAAAAAAATCATTAATCCTCTAAGACGATGTAAGAAAAATATCCAAGTTTAAAAATGGAACAAAATGAATCCCCTAGAAGCGCAAGTATTAAAAGGTCGGAGGACGTGCACGTCAGACGAAACCTTTATTTTAGGAACTGAGCCGGTATTAACAACACAAAAGGCGTCCGAACTCATCGGTTGGTGTCGAGCAGTTAACTTTATAAATAATCCGCGGGGGCCTCAAAAAGTAATTAAGAAGTTTAATTAAAGGACAATGAGTTTGATTAATACGGAATTATGTGAATGTTTGGAAAATTGCATGTAATGTTCGGTATTAAAAAGGTTTATTTATTTGTCTCCATATTATATTGTTCTTTTTTTATGTTCTTCCATTTAAAGAAATTGTTTTTAATAAATACATTGAAACTACTACGCTATAGGATTACAATAAACATGAATATTGTACATAAATGAAAGAATAAACTTGATAAAAATGATTATTTTAACGATATAACACGTGTTTATTTGAATGTAAAAAAAATCTCATTACCTATTTACTTTCATACATTGCTTTTTCGGCAATGGGCTAACATCTTTCTCTTTCATAACTGGATGCTAAGTGACAATAAGCCAGTAGATGGTGCAGCGTTCTCGCTCAGAAGATTCTGGCTCTTACGTGCGTAACTGGGGCAACACTGCAAGGCTAATGGCGGATTGAAATTGAAACTTGCAGCTAGTTAGGCAATTTCAATAAAACCACACTTCCATTCACGTGAGCCGGGAATCGAATCCGTGTGCAAGATACAACGGAAGCACTAAACCACTGCACGACACAGTTAAACTACATAGTTCTAATGATCGTTTAGATTTAGAATATAATGGATAATTATAATTTAGCATGTGTTTCCAACGATACTTTCTTTTTTGACGTGGTAACAAAAAGTAAAAAGTCGCTCGTAACGATTTGTCTACTCGTATCGTATCACACGAGCGAAAATTCAGCGCTTTATTACTTACCGTCTGGTGGTTCATAATTAAATCTTTTTTTTTGTATAAAATTAAAATTTATTCGGTTAACAGGGAGCTTGGAGCGCTTTGTTCCACGCACGCACGGATAGATGCGTGATTATTTTCATAGTTAACTTTTTAACCGCCCCCATGGCGGAGTGTTTCGACGCTTGCTTTACGCCGCGGATGTCACAAGTTCGATATCCGGGCCGCGTGAGAAGCTCCCGTAAAGAGCTTTATTCGTTTATTTACGAGCTTAATAAAGTTTCGAAGTCGGCGATAAAAACTAGGAAATCATTTAGCGGCAGATTGTCTCATTTATTGATTTTGATAAAAATATGTACATGATTTTACTAATAAGATGCATGATTTATTTTTCTAATTCGCGACATTTGCAAAATGTGCACTTAAAAGTAAGTCATGAAAGGAAAGCAGCTAAGCCACTGCGTCGAGAAGGTATTAAGTCTCGAGTGTAGAGGTGCTAACGTCTTTACTTATTGAGGCTCATTGCTATTGGTAGGTATCATCTGCCAAGGCCTGCTTTTTCATACTTTTCGTTTGATATAAAAAAACCGTGCTCACTCTAATTTTTTCTGTGTGCGAATAATCGGTTGTAGTTTAAACAATAAGTTTTAAATAGAAAGTGAAAGTGAAATAGAGATCAAGTGTTAGCTCATAAGCAATAAACAAAAATTGACATTTCCACGTATTCGACAACATCCGCTGTCCGTTTCACATTAAAGTTTTATGTCTGTCGATATTTTCTTAACGACAATACCTAAACAAACATCTTAAGTTGTTTGTTTTATGAACTGCCAATTATCTTTTATTGTCTCTGCTCTTGGGAATCTTCAGGTATCATGTCCACTGAACAAAGACAAATATTGCTTCCGCTTCGACCCAAAACTATTTTATTCCGTATAAACTTTTCCACTACATATCTAATAGTACAACCGTGAAGCTTGGTATTACATAATCTAAATTTAAATTTTGTTTGTTAAATATATTATATATTATGTTTAATTGCTCACTTAACCCTTCTGAGACGACTCTTCGCGATCTTTGGAAACTTCTTTTTTTCATAACATAAAACATTTAATGTTTATTCCAAAACTTGTTTAATTTACAAATAACACATAATGATTAATAGATTGTTTTAATCATTATTAAGATGAATTATCAATCGTTTTGATCGTTGATTGATATAATTTAAAAATCTTATAGCTTTTGGATAAATTTTACACACACGGTGTGCAACCGGGCCGGAATAGGTTAAAAGTCCAATTTACTATGTACACGTAATGACATTCTTAAATAAATGTCTCCGAAGCTGGAGTTACATTAAAAGTTTTTTTTTCCACATCAATCAGCGCGGGCCGGTATCCAATTGTGTACACACGAGCTTTCAATACAAGTCGAGATTGTTCGGCAGCCGGTAAGTTTTATTGGAAACAAAGTTACCGCGTCTACTTACTCAGCTTCGCCCGGGGCGGGAGCGTCCCGCGCGGGTAGCAACATTCGAGCTTCTCACCTTTAAAAAGAAAGCTTCGCGTGACTAATGGACGCTTGTGTATTTATTCATAACTTTCAAATGACATTATTGAATAAATAATATTTTTGGTAAAGTTTTTCTAAAGCTTTTTTTTTCAGTTTGCGATGAAATTATCGATCGTTAGCATACCTTAGCCATGTCTGAATTTTCGGTTAAATATATTGCATTTCCGTTGGTTTTCTTTACGTTTTCGGTAACGTAATTTATGATGTCTCAATCGGGTAAATGATTTAACATAGTCTTAATCGTAAATAAATTAAGAAATCAATACTAATTGAGCGAAAAAAAAATATTATCAATCTATACAAGCACGACGTGGAGTCATGGTTTAAGGTGACAATTTGTTGAATCGCTGAGCGATGACTGAAAATACCAGCTGAAAGAGCCTTATGTGATGTTTTATAAAACAAGGATTTCCAGAGTGGTCGAACTAAGTCCGCTTCTATTGACCTAAGTCAGAATGACAAATAACACTCTGTAGCAGCTGTTTTAAGTTAGCGGACCATTGTGAATAAGAGGGTTGATCTTAAAAGTAGGTAATTTTGCCTTGGGGGTCTGAGGTAACAGTTCATTTTGGAAAAGGGGTCACTTGTCAAAAATAGTTTGGGGATCCCTCTTTTATAAGGATAAAACCAAATGCGACATTGACGTGGTTGTAAATTTTTTTTTATATGAAATTATTCTAGTCTAACAGTAAAGATTCTCTACTAATAGATTCTTACTACCTCTGTGGTGCAGTGGTTGACCCGCTTTCTTTATAATGCGGAGGTACCGGGTTCTATTCCCGGGTCACAGGTGTAGTGGAGTCTGGATAGTGGTAGGGTTACTCAAACTCGCCTAGCTGTGTTCCCACCTCAATGTCAATCTGCCGCCATTACAGCATTGCTGTGTTCCGGAAGTCATATATGTGAAAGCCAAATGTGTTCTAAACGAACACACTTCACCATACTCGGCCTCATTGTCACTTAAAATCAGGTGAACTCGAGGTCATGTATAAGCCCATAACTGATAAAAAAGAAACAGATCGCGTGTAGGATAGTTAATCACTTATTTTACTTTACATGCGTTTGTTGATTCAGTGTTTAACAATTCGATATATAGGTCGCTTTCATTTCGTATAATATGATATTTAATAAACATCTGTTCATAATTTCCGAATATCCTATTTATAAATTAACAACGTTTCTCGCAGTTTCTAAGCCTCTTTAGTAACTCAACACTGTTTTCGACGTTATTGTTACGAAATACTTTAATATATTTTCAATGATAAATATTACAATGGAATAATTGAATGAAGGAAAACCGATCTCGGAGGCTTTAGCCAACGAATTCCTAAATTCTATAATTGACTTCGATGATGATTACTCTGTAAATAATAATTAATTAAAATGGTACATCATAAAGTTTTTTTTTCATTTAACGTGAAATACTGGTTCTGAAATTAAAAAATTCCATTCCTTAAAGAATTTTTGTTAAGAAGTATAGCCTCAAGGGAAAAATCTTTTATTTTTTTATCTTCTTTTATATCGGAGTATTTATTGTGCTGTGAAAATATTAAGATCTATTTTAAAATTCGTTAAGTATTATTATTTAATTACCGATAAAAAACCTTAATTTTTTTTGATGTATTCATAAATAGATAAATAGGGGGCATCCCTTAGTATAATACTTATACTAGAGGGATTGCGCTTTGTCCGTCTAACGGAGTTATCACCCTTGTTTTGCAATTATGCAAATGTTTGTGCCCATTGATAAAATTGTATGCATTAGTTAACAATTAAAATTTATAGACAAATGGCAATTTAATGTAAAATGTAAAACATGTTATTGTGTCATGAAAAACCGGTTTTTTATACATAGAAAAACTCTGACTTCAATTTCACGTAAAGTTAGGTGAATATAAGATCGTACATGATGAAGTGTTCGCCTAGAATACACGGTGGTTAAATTTATGATTGCTGGAACACTGCGATGCTGTTATAGCGGCTTTTAGACATTGACGGTGGTATAACTAGGCGACTTGAAAAAGATCCTACCATCGTCCAAAGTTCATCACTCATGTGACTTCGCACCTTGGACTTCCATGCAACAAGGCCCCCTGCGCCATGGAGCATCTACTTATTAAATCGGATGACCTGGAAGTGGAGCCATACATCGTGTAACGTAATTAATATATAGCAGTAAGGGCCCAATGCGGCCTGCATTACACAATTAAAGCCCCCATTCACGCACCGTGTCGGTTACTGATTGACACGACAATGTCCGAACAAGACGCCCGATGCAGATATCCAATGACCGACAGCGCTAACCTGAATTTGATTGCATGTACGTCAGGTTCATTTTACAGTGGTGCGCTATAGTGAACTTTAACACACAGAAAATAAGATTTAATTTCGAATACCCACCGTAAATGTTACATTAATAATATTTGCATTGAAATTATACTATATACGAATATTGAAGAACATATTAGATTATCTGTTTTTTACTAGGGAGTGTAATTCGCTCACTGTTTTGACATTTATTCTATGCACCATCTATTGGTTGCACTCGAAATATAATGTCAATTGAATTCCCAACGAATACTTTCATACTTACTTAGTTTGCCTATGAAAATTGTGTCAAATACATTTTCTTTAAATAATGTATTTGTATATCTCTCTCTCAAGAGAGAGAGAGAGATAGAAAGATAGAGAGAGAGAGACAGAGGGGAAAAGAGATATTCATTTCATTGTTGAGATTTCATTGTTCCATGTATGTATCAAGGACATATATTTATATATTTCTGCTTATGCTTTAAATTCTTACAATCTCACAGTTTGACAGGAGGACTATTTATTTACATAACGTATATCTTAACAATGGTATATACACGCTAAAAATGTATGGCAGTTAAAATGGTTTTCAAATTTGCAAATAGACGTTGAAAAACAAATATTTTTTAAATCGTTTTTAACAGTTTTACAAGTGTAACGAACCGGACAATATCGTGTTTTTCAATTAACGCATTTGTGATAAATTACACATGTCGACAACGTCTTGTCTTACTTGCTTTTGTATATCATATTCAGATTAACGAAGTGAAAGTACTATTAGCAATTACTAGTAATAACTGCTACCGCGACGCGTCCAGTCGTTTGCCTAAAACAAAGAAATCCGTGCGTACAAATGAAAGAAATATGTGTGGTAAAAAAAATTCGTTCGCCACTAACGTATTGTCAATCTAGAGTAACAAAAATTGTAAATAAATAAGCTATCGTGTCCCCTTATTTAAGCGCGATGTATGAAAGAAGAAAATG
>DWQX01005204.1:0-13432 GCA_018245475.1 Pharmacophagus antenor
TGCATGCCACCACGCAGACGGAGTACCAGGTGGAGTGTGGACTCTTTCTGGATGTTGTAGTCAGAGAGGGTGCGTCCATCTTCCAACTGCTTGCCGGCGAAGATGAGACGTTGCTGGTCTGGAGGAATGCCTTCCTTGTCCTGGATTTTAGCTTTCACATTTTCAATGGTATCCGATGGCTCCACTTCCAAGGTAATAGTTTTTCCAGTCAGGGTTTTAACAAAAATCTGCATACCACCACGCAGACGAAGTACCAGGTGAAGAGTTGACTCTTTCTGAATGTTGTAGTCTGACAGAGTACGTCCATCTTCCAACTGCTTGCCAGCGAAGATGAGACGCTGCTGGTCTGGGGGAATGCCTTCTTTGTCCTGGATTTTAGCTTTAACATTTTCAATGGTGTCTGAAGGCTCCACCTCCAAGGTAATAGTCTTCCCCGTCAATGTCTTTACGAATATCTGCATGCCTCCTCTTAGACGAAGTACTAAGTGAAGTGTAGATTCCTTTTGGATGTTATAGTCAGAAAGTGTGCGACCATCTTCCAATTGCTTGCCAGCAAAGATCAACCTCTGCTGATCTGGGGGAATACCCTCCTTATCTTGAATTTTAGCTTTGACATTTTCAATGGTGTCAGAGGGTTCAACTTCCAAAGTAATAGTCTTCCCTGTTAATGTCTTCACAAAGATCTGCATACCACCACGAAGACGGAGTACTAAATGAAGAGTAGACTCTTTCTGGATGTTGTAGTCTGAGAGTGTGCGTCCATCTTCCAACTGCTTGCCAGCAAAGATCAATCTCTGCTGATCTGGAGGAATACCTTCTTTATCCTGAATCTTAGCCTTAACATTCTCAATAGTATCCGAAGGTTCAACCTCCAAAGTGATGGTTTTGCCTGTCAGAGTCTTCACAAAAATCTGCATTTTGTTCTGTAATAAACAAATTACATATTTTACATTGTAGTAGTAGAAGCATAGAGTAACCAACCATAAGTTCTAGAATATAAAAAAAACTATGTAATACTAAAGTATATACTTTACAGCAAGATCCATCTACATTACAAATCAATGAAAAGACCGTTTACTATAATTTTAGCGCAATAGATACAATGATTTATAAAATGAAAAATGAAGATCATCTTTGTTACGCATTTATTAGGAATATTTCAAAACCTTTCTTCAAAAATATTAAAACTTAGGAAGTATAAAAAAAAAGATTTTGCTTTAAACTAATAAGAACACTATGAGGTCAATAAACAGTGTTCGAATATTTAATTTTTTAATAGAAACTATATTTACCTACATGTTATTTTATTATTGCATCAGCTAAAAGATTTGTAGTTCCGATACTACCGCTTGTTCTGATGAAATCGGATGAATCATGCGAGTCTTTGTTCGGATCTAGAAGTATGAATCTCTGATGTTTAAAAATTAATAATACAGTAAATTATTAACGTAGAAACTTCAATGGAATAAATTGAAAATGGCTGAAAACAAAGGGACCAAAGGAAGATGGCCGACAACACTGCGTGTGCATAAAACAGTTTACATAATTATACATGTTAAGACTATTGTCTAACATAATTTTAAAACATTTTTAAGCTTAATCATGGATCACCGTATCTTTTATGAAGTATTTGTGTCCTTAAATTATTAAAAGTTTAAATAATTTAAAAACCGAAGATTTTGTACACTCGAAGTTTAAATTAGAATAAATATTTTAAAAGTTGAAGGAAAATTTCTTACACACTCCAATTAGATTAAAACAATTTCATCAGAAAAAGCGATCAATATCATGGAACACGTCAAACAAAATGGCGTCTGTTAAAAGCAACTGCGTAATTACAAGTATGACCTTTTTTCCTTTTAAATAATAAAAAAGAACATAGTAAATAAAAGAGAAACACTTACCACTACTAGAATTTATCCAAAAACTAGAATTTCTAAATAATCAGCAACTTTAAAATAACTATACAATGATCACACACGAAGTCTGTCACACGTCTTATTCCTTTTTCAAGTCTCTCGTAAATGTAAGTGCGGGAGGAGGGACGGACGTTTTTATAACCATGGAGTTCGTCGATCAATACGTTGTACAGAAAACGATGAACCCCGAAGCTAATGTTCGTTGTCTCTTTCACTTCATGTGCAAAAGAAAGAGACGGATATTATAGAACGTTCTCGAAACGATCCGATGTTGTGCTTTGTGACGCAGCGGGCGGCCATCATATCATAACAAATTATATTAACAATAGGTTAAAAAATGCACAAATTAGAAATACTTAATACATTTTAAATAGGTGATGATAAATTTTTAAACTTTACTAAATATAGTTACATGTAGATAAAGAATTGACCTTGCTATTTTACCTTTCCATTATTATATTACGTATTAACTATTATTTAATTAGTAGCTACACGGAAAACAATTTATTGATTGCTTAACTCTAATCCTATTTACTAATATGAACGTCTTCAGTAAAACCGTTTTACTTTGCATATTTCTTTATTTGTACTAATAATTGCCCGTTATTGTTTCATAGAAAATTCAATGTTTTCTTGATTCTTTGCAATTATTTCAAACGATAACACTTCTGGACAAGTTTAAAATTATTGTTTATTCTGAGTATTCTTTTAAGAAAACCGCCGTCAGATTTTGTCATTAAATTCTAATCGATATTAGGTCAAAAGCTTTCAGAAAATAGAATATAAACTTAATACTTTTTTTTTAAAGTAGCGATTATTCTTGCTTATTAAATCCGTTAAAAACTTTTTTGTTGAGCTCAATTAATAATTGCTTCAACTGTTTTAGAAACTACCCAAGATAATGCGTACATTACTAATAATTATTTTTTATACTTTAAATAGTTTCCTTATCATACATATTATCAAAAACCTTTTTTTTTAATTACACGTGATACATCTGTAATAAAATATATACAAAATAGATTTCCGTAACCTATGGATTGTGTATTATATACTTAGTTTCTTAGTATAAATTATTATCTTGTAAACCTAAGTAAAGATTGAATTAAAATCTTATTTAAAAATATTATGTAATTTCCATGTCATGACGATTGTCGTCAATGCAATATTTATGAATTTGTTGAAATTAATTCATCAAATTCCAAAGTACTCTCATTATTCATGTTTTCGTGTATATAAATTGGATAGGCTACCTAATGTACACACTTTACTGAAGATAATTTTCTGTGTAGCACACAAATAGATTGCTTTTGATATGTTTCTGAATAAAGAGCATATCGACTTCCCGTAAAATAGGTCGTTCTTTGTTATATAAGTAAATCAATACTCTGCAAAACATACAGCAGCTATTCCGTTCTGATTAAAACTGATCACGTCAATAGATGGCGCTGTCAAAAATCTTTTCCGATAGTGTAGATTTTCAAAAAGTCTAAATAATTTTCAAAAAGTATGTAGTGGGTACTTTTATTTATTTTCTTCACTTAAACGTTAAATTATGTATAAACAACAATTAACAGCAAACTATTACGAATATAAAATTGTTTACCTCCCTAAAGGTCATTTCCTAAAGTTTAACACAAAAAGAAAGTATATTGAGTCAAAGATAACCTGACTAAAATTCGATGACTTTTGTTATCGCCTTGCAAAATCTTTGTAAACGTCTGACGTGCGTACTAAGAAAACCTGTTTTTAGCTCATTGTACTAAATAAAAAAAAATAGAATTCCAGGAAATGGCAATGAAGTCATTGCCACGATTTCAATACAAAAGTTCATCTGTCATAAATTAATTGAGTTAGAGACACCAAATAAAATTTCTAATCACTTTATATAAAATTTAAATAAAAAAATTAAGCAAGACAAAGAACCTGTAGTGTATTGATCTATAGAAATTATGGAAGATCGTAGAAATGGTAATAATAAGAATTGGTCTCTTTAATCCTTTCCGAGAAAGAATTTATTTTATTTAAGACAAAGCAACGAACGCCACTTAACCGATATTGTGTGCTTAATTTAAAACAACAAAGCGTTACTACGCGCTAGTGAGCCCACATTGTTTTTATTGATTTGTACATAGTAACACGCAGTAAAAACTGAACACGACAAGATTTACACATTAGAAACATTGCAATGATGGCCCCTGTTCTCAACACGATTTACGTACATGTAAACATTATCACATGATAAAAAAAAAAGTCACTGCCAATGCGTATATTTCTGATATCATAAATATTATTGTTTATACCACATGCCCCGTGTTTTGTTGCTAGCACTTGATAATTTGCGCATTTCCTACGTATTATACTGTATGAACTATAAATAAATACACGTGTTATTTTCCAGCTCCCATTACTTCCGCGTAACCATAAAAATTGGATTGCGAGCAGTGTATGCTTAAACTAGTCTTAGCCTATATTTTGAGGTTAGAATCATATATGCCTAACTAAATATTTTAAACAAAACAACTGTAAGTAAATAAATAAGCTACGAAAACATTTGTTACATATTTCAATAAGGTTAATAGTACTCTCTGTTTTAAAAATGAAATAAGTAATTATTAATTATATTATGCCTATCATAAATTAGGATAAATGTCTAAAGAAGATAGTTAAGAAGGTAATCATTCAAAATCGTTAAGATTTCTTTGTATTTGTTAAACATTTAATATTATTTATTAAACGTTATGCTTATTGAATTTGTTAACGAATGTTTTGAATGTTATTTACATTACTAACGGATATACGCTCACCAAATATTTTTTCGTAATTTATGAATATTTTAAATATTAATATTTATTATTGATAATCGAGTTAGGTTTGTTTGTGCCAGAGTACAAACGGTAAGACAAAAAAGGTTTTATTTATGAATTAATTTTCCATTTAGCATTGAAACACTAATATATTATTGTATAATATTTGTGGGTTTTCAGTTTTAATTCAATTTTTTTTTTTCAAAAAAGTCATTTCAATCCTGTCATTTGTATTTACATATTTAGTAGAACTAAATGTTTAAAATGCAGGTAGGTTGATTTTGTAATTCTTTAGTTTATCTTCTATTACTTTATAGTATACACTTCTGTATTTACATTTCTATGTAATATTTGTTACATTTTTGTACCATTCAAGTAAAGTAAATTGGTATTCCTCGATGACGTAATTTAAAGTTTTAATTAAAATTATTTTGATGGTTCATAACTGATCTTTTTTAAATACTATACAATTTTAAAATTTTAATAAGATTCGTTATTTTATTTTCTAGAATTAAATGTAAACAAGTGCACTCCGGGTACGAAACAAATTAAAACATTGTCAGGATAAAAAATGATCCGCCTCATTGTGTTAAAGAACCGTAATAAATTCCGTTCTGCTTCTAGTTTCACTTTCTTTCAGTGGAAAGAAAATTAACAGTAATTGCAAAAAATAGAACGTGTCGTGGTGTTTCCTAATTGTGACAGTCGCCATCTAGCGGTTGTCAAATAAATTTAAACGAAATGTAAATGTGCCGCCGCGAGTAACACATCCACGCTTCCAACATTCACCAAAAGATGTCGCTATTAAAAATAATTTTAAGTAAGCGTATCATTTTGAAACAAATTTAATATTTTATTTGTGAACATGTTACTTATAAACAAATATTATTCAAATTTAAAAATCTCTAATCAATATAAATTACATATAACGAAAAAAATTACTTAATGATAATAAACATCCAGAAGTTAATTTTTAAAATGTAATTCAATTTGCATATCACTCATGTTATAATGAAATTTATCTGAAAGCAGGCTAATATTTACTATTAAAGGATTCTTAACAATAATTTACTAGAATTCATTAAAAGTAAGTTAAAGTCATTAGTGGTTAATTAATGTTAATCGTTACAGTTTCATTAAAATATCGTTGATAAGATGGAGGTATTAAAAATTATTTTAATGCAAGAAAACAAGACCGATGAAGTTAATGCTAAAAGTATTTGTTTTTGTCAGATGAATGTAACATTTGTGTACATATCCAAAGTATGGCTGATATAATTTAAATTTAATTACGCTTTTTTTTTAACCACTAATTTAATAAGTCTAATATTATATTTATATATTTTTCTGTTGATGAAGGTATTGAGCTTAACCTTCAGGTTCAGTCACTAAAAGTTTCGAAATCAAATCAACCTAGGTGGGTAAGGAAAACAGGAAAGTGCCGGCAGAAAAGTCCTATGATGTATTAACAATACATCGTTACATTCCAGTACAGTTCGGACCACACATTCCGTCCCTCGTAAAATCCATAACAGTTACCCGCTACATCTAAATACCGATAAAGCTTTGCTGCTTATTGCACTGGACGCCATTTTGACGTAAACTCGCGAAGTAGAGAATTTAAACGAGCACATCTCGCTTGTCTATCGTTATAGATAATACTTCTTCCTATTAAATAAAAAAGTGGTCATCATTGTAATCATTATTTTTTTTTTAAATCGGTAACCTCTTATATTAAAATTATCTTATATTTAATCGAGAACATTCTTAACTATGCATCGGGCACCAACATTTTATAAACATTAATAGACGATTTCCCTAAAAATACTGCATTCGTTCGCAAAATAAATACGAAGTAACAAATTGGATGAATGTAAAATAATGAAATAAAAATAAAACTAGTAACGATAGACACAAAGCTATTGAACATCATTTGACCTCATTTTAATAATTATAATTTAGAAGATAAAAACTACTACTATTAATCTGAAACACAACATAGGCCTAACAGCATATAATCTGTGTACTCGCTTAAAGAAAAAAAATATTGACAGTTGTTTTGGCGGGCTTATGTTGTTAGTTAAGGAAACATTCCAGTTTAATTGAATCGTCTCTGCTGTGGCCGTTTAATAATAATTTATTACACGAACAGGAATCGTGGCGTTAGTTTAGTCATATAGGCACCAATTCGGGTTAATGCACATACGTATCCTGTTTATCTTTATTGTAAGCTCGGACCTCATAGATGACTACGCTGTTAGCGGGTGTTTCTTTTCTAAGCAAAGCGAGTATGCAATGATATTGTTTTTACTTTTGACACATTACATAAATAGAGAAAATAAATTCAATCGTTCGGTTAGAGAACAGATATAACCATAGATGAATAACTGATTCATACATGAAGATAAGAAACACATAATCTGTTGTTATAATAATCTACATGATATAATAAATTCACAGCTTTTTAAATTTGTTAGTTTACATTTCTGTTATATTTCACAACATAACTACTATATGAAGAAATACTCGATTCCATAAAGTATTATTCATTCGTTATATTTTTCAACTATGGGGTAACAATTGACCATTATTTCACATCATGTTAAGTTACAATTAGGCTGTAGACGGTAAGTGTGTTTGACAAGAAAACTGGCATTATCATGTAGGACTGAACACAGCAACGTTGTTATAGTGGCAGGTTAATATTGAAGATGGTAGATAGCCAGACGGGAACCCAGTCATCGCCTAAACTCTAGTACAATTGTGGCTACGGAATTGAGCCCGGGACCATCGTGCCACAATGTCAACGGTAAACAACTGCGCCATGAAATAAGCCAAAAGAGTCTCAGAAAGGAATATTGTATCCTCCTTACATCTTGCAACAAATGATTAGCTAATTTATTTACATTAACGTACAGCATGCATCACCCGCGCATTATTTTCGTTAAACAAACTTCTTTCCCAACACCATTTCGGTACGGAAAAGGCGAAAGGCGTTCAACTCCGCGAATGCGTCACACGTTTAAATTTATAACGGTGTATTGACCTTGCAGTGCTGCCAGCGTATTTAATTCTGCCTGAAATATTGGGAGTTTGTTATGATAAGGTGAAAGTTTTTTTTTTGCCACCTTGATTCTTTTTTATACATATTATAATATTGATCATTTTCGTTTGTAGCGTATTCACATCGTAACTACTAAACGTGTTGACATTGGGCCATGACTATTCGATGCGGTTTTATTTGTAAATTATTTAAGGTTATTAATGTTTCTTTTTCCATATACCCTACATCGTTTGATTTATCTTTGGCATTTATAGTTTCTTACTCTCAATAAAAAGTAAACATGGAGATCCGATGGAAAATCCATGTTTTGAAAATCGGTGTGAGATAAACAAGTTCACAATTTTCGAAAATTAATAAACTTAATTTAAAATGAAATTATCTTAATGGCTAGTGTTATATAAATGTCATCGGAAGAATATAAACAATTTGCAAAAACTATTTGTTAAGATTAGATTGGATGTAATATTTGATTACATAGTTTTTTTATTTCATTCCAAAAACACAAATATATTGGTATAATCCGTTTATACTGATTACCGATAACGTAAACCTCAAAACAAGGCTAGTCTGAAAACGAAAACAATAATTGGATCTAAATAACAGGATTCAATTATGTATGACAATCTTGTTTCAATGTATTAACTATGTAACTAATTTCCATTCAGTTTGTTAGGCATTAAGTTAAAGTTTTGATTGAATCGAGAAGTATTTAAAAAAAAATAGACATTTTTTTGGCGGGAAAATGAAATTAACAATGTCTATAGAATTCAAAAATATATAACGAACACACTACAAATTATTCCGCATCGCATTATTAAAGTATTACCTCAATGCGTTTAGTAGTTTTAACTTTTTTCACGATAAAAATAGTATTTTCTTTTATATAAGACGAAAATAAAGAGATTCTTTCATCCTTCACATATTTATTGTCATTTATTATATAAAACTTGATGTGTAATAAAGTATTTTGAGTCAAATCTTTATGTTTAAAGAATAAGCTGCGGAACATCGTAATACTTAATTCATCTATAAAATAAATATGAAATCAATTCAAACTAACCTGAAATGCTAATCTAAATCGATTAACACTACGTATGATTTTATGCTTTTCATAAATATAAATAATCGAATATTCTAATTACTTATTAAAGAGGAAAAACCGAAGAACGGAATTAGAATGACTTCGCAATTGAAAAGATGCAGTGCTGTTATAAGCAACCGTTAATATTGCTTAGCTGTTAAATCATTTGCAGTTATTAACTGTCAAATAATAAGGCATATGAATTAAATCGATACAGCCCATTTGTAAAACTAAAAGTAATTATTATTTCTTTTAACCAACATCTGGATTGTTAAATAATTAAATTATACCTTTGCGAAAATTGTGTGTAATAAAATTGTTTAATAGTAAAATATTTGTGGTTCAAATGATGTTATTTATGAAAAAATAATAATCTGACATTAAACATATTTCACGTTTTAAATATCAATGTAAATCACCATGCAACCGTCATATTGTGAGAGGATTTAATAATTAATACCGTCTGTCAATTGCCAATAAGTCAGCGCCATCTATTATCGTTTAAAAAAATATGACATCTTATAGAGAGATAAAATAGGCACAAATCTTAAATCTGTACAACCAACTAAAGTGCAAGAAAATTTATTGCAACTGTATAAGGTCTATTACCGCGCAACATATACCCATTACTATCAGACTTCACTCGCGGGATATACGGATAATATGGTCATTTTAGTGCTTGGTGAGATAGCTCCCACCTTTTTTTTTAATGTGAAATGATACAAGGCACTTGCCTAATAACATTTTTAAAGCCTTTATTGCTTTACATTTAAAATAATAGAATTATGAATATTCCTTGTGTGATACAAACAAAAATTGTTAAATATTTCTGATAAAAAATATGATAAGTTCGAGGAGACACGCTCAACTAGGAGTATGATGTTATTGATCTATGTTCTGATAAATGTGGTATAAATTCAACAATTATTTTTCAATTATTGACTTACCATTGACCCACAAATTTCAAAGATGTTTTCTGTTAGGCTGTAGGGCTTTTGTTACTTACCTGAAATAAGAAATATTCGATTAAAAAAAAAAAAACTTAAAAATCTTCTGATTTTCAAGAAAAAGCAACAACGTCATTTTAACTGATCGACAATAAAAACGAAATCTACGTTGTAAAAGATGTTTACTTTTCTTAATAAAAAAAATATTAAGATTTGGATTACATAGTTGAACGTTTCCCTTTCATTAAAATATTTGAATTTAATTGCACATTTTCTTTGAAAAAATCTATACATGTAAAAAAAATATAACTAAGCAAAATCTGTCCTGTGACCAACCAACCACAAATTACCAATAGATGGCGCTGTCGCGAAACGTTCAGTTGAAGATTTTACGAATGGTAATAAAATTAGAAATTCTTGGGAAATTAGGAGTGATTCATTCAACAAATTAGCACGAACAAAGGAGCACAACATTTATTAAATGGTAGGCGGTACGAAATTCACCGCTTCCGCTAGTAAATAAAAAAAAACGTTTTATTAAGATATTTCACTATCGTCTACAATGATAAATAAGTCATCGTATCTAATCGATAACCAATACTCGAAACAAAGTTCGGCATTTCTGTATATGACACATTAATTGATAAATATGTTTTTTTTTTCTAGGAAAATTTTATCTTTATCTGTGCGATGACTAATAATAACATTTTATGATATCAACGATATAAAGACATGTGAAGTGGATGAAATTGTGGCACGTATGTTTTTTAAACATGGATAAGATTTTTAATATAATTTTCAATTTGTTTTAAACATGTCACCAGATGGCGTTGGATCATTTAAACTTTTGTCTCATCAATTTGTTCTCTAGCCACTTACCGTATTTTTGAAGAATAGGACATACTTCGAATTTGTAAAATGATTTTTATTAATTATATATTAAACAATATTTATTTTATAATATGAAGAACCCAACTATAGGTATGAATTATTACAATTTCAGTTAATTTTGCTGTGCGAAGTATAATCTGACTATGTTAATGTAAAGATAATATGACTGTCTCCGTGGCGCATTAGTTATGGAATTTGAATGAAACCTGTGTAGATATCATGCTCAATGTCAATTTGCCGCTATAGCTGATCTTTCGGCTGTCATACACGTGAGACTCGGAATATTCTGGGAGAGCACGTTTCACCATCTACGACTTCATCACTTAAAATCAGGTGAATTTGAGGTTAATTGTTAGGCTATTGCCAATAGAAAAAAAATGCAATAATACCGACGTAAATTAACCAAAATCAAAAATAATTGCTATCAAAACGACATGGTTAAAAAATTGCATTTCAACTACACACGTCTTGTCTGCCCTTAACATATAAATGTTTGTCTCAATGTGGATTCTAACCGGACTACCTTGACTCAGAAAAACTTGGTCCAACTTAATTTATCGGCAACCGAATCTTACGAAATCTGCACTAACCCATATACGACAAAAAATATTCTGTATTGTATATGTAATATCTTAATTTTTTATTATTTAATATTGTACTAAATTTACTTATACTTATTTTGTTTTTATTGGGGGAGAGGAGGGGTCCCAAACTTTGTTTTAAATAATATTTCTGATTTTACAACAAGAAGATATTCTCCAGTCAGGGTAAACTAACATTCTTGAATATAAAAATCTATACTAAAGACTACAAAAATTATATCATTTATCATAAAGTTATCCGATAGTTGTAGTAACTGTTTCGTATCAAATTTTCTTTATCATTTACCTGTCTCCGTGCATCCGAAAGAATTATCTAGTAAATTTAAAATACAAGATGGCCGCTTGACATTACAATCCTTTTCATTGTCTACACACAATTATAGCCCATACGACTTTGATAAACGGTGTATAATTAAGTGCACTTTATCGATCAAATGAGAGACAATACTCGTCCGGTTGGGAATGGCACTTTCCAATGCTCCAATATTTTCTTTCACTCCATGATCGAGAAACGTTGGTTATAAAAAAAAGTAATAAATTATGTTAAAACGTTTTCAATAATTTTTACGGCTATTTTATGCATTGTATTGGATATTTGGTATGTTTCAGTAAAAAAACATCGTCGTATGTTACAAACTATTTGCTTTAAAATTATAATTTATGTAGCCGCCAAATCAGGGAGTTTCTCAAACAGCGTGCGTATTTTTATTTTTTTCCTATGCCCAACCATACCCAACTTTTTACAGACGGGTACAATTTATTTTTTTCGTGTTGTAAAGTTTGGTGGATATAAATAGTTTTTATGTTACTGTTGCTATTTTGACAATTATTTTAACAGTCGTTTCGTTTTAGAACTGACTATATTAACCGCTTACATAAAAATTTTATATTCCGATAAGTTTAAATAATCCTAATTTTTAAAAGTAAAAGAAGTAAATAAGTAATAATGCCTGATTAGAATTTTTTTTCCAGGAATTACTAATATTCAATAAAATAGCAATAAATGTTTTAGATTGAATACAAAAATATCTCTAACGAATATAAACAGGGTCAAAATTGTTTCTATCGTTAAAGAGGTACATTGCAACAGATAATTGGAAAGGTGTTCGCGTTAACCTCTATTTTCTTCGAGGGTAAATAATCGTACAGATTAAATATAAGTAACTAAATTTTATGTACATATGTAACACTATACAAATCAATACGCCCATGGGTCGTTACTCCCCCAACTCACAAGGAGAGCGCTGTGTCACGAGAGACAAAGGAGGACTCTGTCTTGAGTGCATCTGAAAACGTTTATATACGAGCACGTTTCATCACTTGTTCCTTTTTTTTTTCAATGTTTACTTTTCACAATTCCGCTTCGGATAGCGTGTAGGTAAATCCTAGCTTCTGTTCTTATAGTAAAGTGAAGACATTATACTATATGTTTTTTTAACGACAATCAGCTAGCAGACCTCAATTTCTTTTTTAGTTTTAATCAACTTCGAGCCAATATTTAACCTAATGTTACTTGATTTTAATTGACAAAAAGATCGTAAATGGTGCTGGTCTATAGTACTTCTACAGCAATGCTGTTATACCGCCAGTATGACTTTGAACATGTTATCTAAGTTATCTTACGCAGGTTTGTAAAAACCATAACACCGACCAGGCTCGCTCATGTGGCACAGGAATCGCATCCGAGACCTCCGTGCAACAAGGCCGTAAACCGCCGCACCACTGAGACAGCCGAAAGATTCCTAAACCTCATTGCATTACCTACCACTAAGTGAAAGTCCTGCTCGTGCAATAATAAATGTTTGATGTTATGGAGTTTACAATTTATAAACACATGAGGCACGTATCCACTCCACGGGGTGTTCATTCTAATAATATCGAATTGTAAATCCGTAAACGGCGCTATTCCACGCTCCTAGGGTGGCAGCACCGAAAATAGAGGAGCAGTGTTGCCAACCGACCTGCGCTCCGCCGGTTCGAGGTCGCAGTAATTCTAATTCCGTACATTACCCGCCATAATGGCGCGAAAATCCTGTGCATCCGGTGACACGTCATGTGAATGCGTCAAATTTTAATTATGCCATTTTCTCTCTATTAAAAAAAATATTAAATATTATATAT